>APFE030368538.1:40280-87402 GCA_000404065.3 Pinus taeda
GCTCCTCTGGAATATTTTTTACCCTTATGTTCAATTTTTGGAACTCCTCAATGTGTTCCATTATTGAACCCTTTTGTTTGAGACTTATTAATTGGCTAAAAAAAATGTTGCTTTTTGTATCCTCATAATGTGCTATCAATTCTTCCGTAAAAATTTCCCAAGTGATAATTTGTTTAGGAGAGAAAAGCCATTGATACCATACAAACTGATTTGGTTCCAAATATAAAGTTTCAATACATACCTTTTGTGTGTTTTGCACATTATTGAGATCAAAAAATTTCTCCATCTGTAATATCCATGTTGCGGGATCCTTACCATCAAACTTCCTCATATCGATTTTTGGAATATGTTGGGTTTTCGATCCCACATTAGAGTCTATGCAATCATGATTAAAATTTCTTTTGTTCGCATCATGAGTTTCCTTTACTCCCTTTTCACCATTAGTAAGTATTTCTTGTAGAAAATTTATCAAATCCGTCTTCAAATCTGCCATGTCTCTCTTCAAATCTGTCTTCAAATCTATCTTCAAATCGTACATATTAGCTTCCACGCCCTTTATCTTAGCTTCTATTAGCTTTTGTGAGAGTGACATTTGTTGCACTTGGTCTTGTAATTTTGATATATCATGTAGATTTTCTTCCTCTTCTTCATGAGTCATGCTAGAGCTTTCAGTCTGCTTACTAGGTGTTTACATTTTCTTTCCTCGGGGCATCAGTTACTGATAATAATTCTCTACTATACCCTTTGAATTCCTTCAAAATAAATTTTCAAACCAAGCTTAAGCAAAAATTTAAAAAAATCTACACACCTTTGTTTCACTTTGTAGGGACTTGATATTTCCTTTGATGTATCTCTGTAATTTCGGATCATCCAGTTCTGAAATTGCGACCTACAATAGCCCTTTGTGTCCTCTTTCCAATGCCACCAGTGTGATCCAAATTGGATTCTCCAAGGAAGAGTTATGCAAAATCTCCCACAGTGACTCAATGATTATAGACAAGTTCAGTAGAGCGAACTTGTATGATGTGCCACGAGTCACTGTTTCAACCTTTGGCTCTGAAAAATGTGTACAAGAAACTACAGTCCGTTCTATTTTTGTACCTTCTTAAAAAATTTCAATTCCATGCTCAGAGAGAAAGTTATGATGATTTTCCCCAGGTCACCTTTTTGGAATGTAATTCAGGAGTCTGCAAAAAGACCAAATTCCTTAGATCATATCTCTGCAAATATAGCGCACAAAGCTTTGAAATTTGGACCTGAGATTCAACGCGATTTCTTCTCAAATGGGTTTTTTTTTTTTAGCTTCTGAAATGTTGCAGAAAAAAAGTTATAGCGACAATTCCACGATGACCTGTTTGGAGTAGCGAAACCCTAGAATCCAAAGCTCTGATACCAAATG
Source organism: Pinus taeda (assembly GCA_000404065.3). Lineage (NCBI taxonomy): Eukaryota > Viridiplantae > Streptophyta > Pinopsida > Pinales > Pinaceae > Pinus > Pinus taeda. The sequence continues at coordinate 41,680 of APFE030368538.1, forward strand.
TTATGAAACCAGCTCAAGAAAAAGATAGAAAAGATAGATCAACGCCTTAGAATTCAGCTTCTTCGAGGGGGCAACCTCCTTTACATTACATAAATGAACAATGCTTGGATGATTCAAATGAAAAAACCTCCTTTCTATATATAGGAGTCTAAGGAGTCACGATATAACCCAGCCGACCTAACAATAATAATATAAAGCCACAAAAATAACAATAGAGGGATTCTATGGGGCACAGTAATAACAATATGGGGACAATAGGGGCACAACAATATTAATAAGGGATATAACTACAATAGTAATGGGGTAATCGCTAGTATTAGAGGGACCCAACAAAGTGTGACCTTTGGAAACAATGCTCCAACAAGATTCAGGTGTAAAGGCATCATCAGTCTTGATAAAAAAATAGAAGCATGAAATGTGCTGTATGTCGAAGGTCTCAAGCATGATCTTCTTAGTGTTAGTGAAATGTGTTATAATGGTTATGATGTGACCTTTTTATCTAAAGATTGTGAGATCCGCAACATGAAGACTGGAAAGCTGGTGGGAAAAGAAATCAGAACCCACAATAATGTATATGTGTTTGATGATTTCAGGGTTAACTGCTATTTAAGCGAAACGAATGAAGCGCGGTTGTGGCACAAGAGGATTAGGCATATTAATTTTGACAATTTGGTAAAGGTTAGCAAGATGACATATGTTTGAGGATTACCAAACTATAAAGGACTAAAAATTCAATCTGCAAGTCATGTCAATATGGAAAGAAGACTAGGACTCATTTCAAGTTAAAAGAGTTCTCCTCATCTAGATATTTGGAGCTCATTCACACATATATTTGTGGCCCAACTAGAGAAAAAACCTCAAAATGAGAAAGGTATTTCATGGTGCTCATTGATGAATTTACTAGGGCCACTTGGATTGTGCTCTTAAAAGAAAAGTTAGAAGAATTCAAGCATTCCAAGAAATTTAAAGCTTAAGTAGAAAATTAGAAAGACTTAAAGATAAAATTCTTAAGATCAAACAAAGGGGGATATTACACCTCAAAAGGGTTTGAGGAAATATGTGAAGAGCATGGCATCAGAAGGAAATACTTAGTGGCTAGAATGCCACAACAAAATGGAGTAGTGGAGAGGAAGAACAAAACAATTTAGGAAATGGTCAGAGCTATGTTGGATGAGGTAGGAGTGTCTCACATCTTCTGGGGAGAAGCAACACATGCAATAGTGTATCTGTCAAATAGAACTGAACTCAGGCCTAATAGTAATAAAACTCCTTATGAGTTGTGGAAGGGAAGACAAGCATCAGTTAAACACCTCAAGGTGTTTGGAAGCAAGTACTTCATCAAAAGGAATAATAAGAACCCTGGAAATCTTGACTCTCATTCTGACGAAGGAATATTGCTCGTGTACTCAGCTCAAATTAAAGGATATAAGTGTTACAACAAGCAGACAAAGAAGATTGAGGATTGCATTGACATGATAGCAAATGAAATAGGTTCACAACTTGAGTCCTCTAAAAGAAATATGAACTTAGATGATGAAAAAAGTTCAGATATGAGGTTCGCGGATATGGAAGAAACTGATTCAGATAGTGAAGGTGAGGAAAAAGGCACAACACCAAGGCCACAGACATATTCTAGGTATCTACAGAAAGAACATCCAGAGAGTCAGATATTTGGAGATAAAAGACATGGTATTCAAACCAAGAGAAAACTTGTTGGAAATACAAGTTATGCAAGTTTGGCTTTGTTAATGTAGATAGAACCCAAGAATCTCAGCTAAGCAAGTGATGACAAGTTTTGGGTAAAAGCTATAAATGAAAAACTTGAATAGATTGAAAAGAATGACACTTGGGAGCTTGTTCCAAGGCCTAGAGAGAAAAATGTTATTGGAACCAAATGGGTTTTCAAAAAAAATTTGAATGAGCAGGGTTAAGTATTCAGGAAAAAAGCTTGATTGGTCTGCAAAGGGTGTGCCCAAATAGAAGGGGTAGATTTTGAAGAAACCTTTGCACCAATAGCACGACTGGAAGCTATCAGGATATTTCTTGCTCTTTCCATACATGAAAACATTAAGGTATATAAGATGTATGTGAAGTCTGCATTTATCAATGGAGATTTAGAAGAAGAATTTTACATTGAGCAGCCATAAGGATTTATACTCACCACAGAAGAAGGATTTGTATGCAAATTGAAGAAGGCTTTGTATGGACTGAAACAGGCTCCTAGAGATCAGTACACAAGGCTAGATAAATACCTTCAACGATAAGACTTTATGAAAGGCACGATTGACAGTAACTTATATGTAAAGTCTGAAGGTGGCCATCTACTAATAATAGTTGTGTATGAGGATGATATAATATTTGGGAGCGACATGGAACAATTGGGGCATCAATTTGAAAAATGTATGCATACAAAGTTTGAAATGTCCATGATCAGAGAGATGTCCTTCCACCTGGGTTTGAAAATTGCTTAGTCTCCACAAGGAGTGTTTATATCCCAATCCAAGTATCTCAAGGAAACTTTGAAGAAATTTGGGCTGGAAGATTGCAAGCTAGTAAGCACACTTATGACTACAAGTTGCAAGTTGTGCAAAAAATATGGGACACCATTGGTAAATCAAACTGCATACAGATCAATGATAGGAAGCTTTTTGTATCTTATAGCTTCAAGGCCAAACATCATGCAAGCAATGGGTTTTGTTGCCAAATTTTAGGCTTTCCTGTGTGCAAGCCATGTTGTTGCTATCAAAAGGATTTTCAAAGATCTTCAAGGAACAACATAATATGGACTGTGGTATGCCAAGATAAAATAGTTCAAGTTGAAGTCCTACATAGATGTTGATTGGGCTAATAGTCTTGATGACAGGAAAAACACTCATGGTGCGTATTTCTTCTTGGGAAAATTCTTGGTGTTGTGGGTCAGCAAGAATCAAGCCTCCATTTCTTTATCGACTGCTGAAGCAGACTATATTGCTGCTACTACCTGTTGTACGTAGATTCTATTGATGAAGCAAACTTTGAAAGATATTAAGGTAGAACTGACTGATCCTATTCCATTAATGTGCGACAACGCAAGTGCCATCAACATCTTCAAAAATACAGTCATGCATTCAAAGAATAAGCATATTCATATCAAGTTCCATTTCTTGAGGGAACAGGGTGCAACGAATATTGTTAGACTTGAATATGTGGTCACTAAAGAAAAACTTGCAGATTTATTTACTAAGTCACTGGCAAGAGAACCATTTGAATATCTCAGGCAACAGATAAGATTTGTAACTCCTCCCTCTAAATGGCTGCATTTTGGTAGGTGGTGGCAGCTACTCAACATGTTGGTGCCATGAAAGAGTAGGCTGCAATGGTTCAGGGGGAGCATTCAAGAAGTATTCCTTGCCATTGATTTCAAAGGGGGTGAAGATTACTAGGGCATCAAAGAAGACCATTCCTATCCTGAGTGGGAGCTTATGGTGTTGCCATAAAAGACAAAGGGGGAGATTGTTGGACAATTGATTTTGGCATTGATGTCAACTAGACTGGCATGTATGCTTGTCGCAGCAGATGTAGTTAGTAATGGTGTTGTAGTGTTTTTAGAGCACAAGTGTACCAAAAAAAAAAACCTTTGTAGTGGATTGTTACCTGCAAAGGATCATGGTCAAAATTTGTGCCATTAGTGGACAAACATAAATAAACACAACATTGTAAATAATGGATACAATGCACACATAAACATAAAATTAAACAAAGAGGTGCATAAACAAAACAATTCTCAAATGGAGGAAACAATTCAATAATATATGGAAAAATTTCCCTTTATTGATCGCTGGTGGTAGAGGTTGAATACAATCAGAATACTAAAGCACTTGAAGAGAATTCCTTGAGCTAGGGAGCTAAAAATGCCTTAGCAAGGGGGTTTCCTTTCCTCAATCTCTTTGCAAGTTTCTCCTCTCCCTCAAAGAAGTGTGAAGACTCTCCAAAGGGTGGATTCCTCTTCACTCACTAAGATGTTGGGTTGCTTAGAAGCAATTTGGCCAACATGATAGTGCTCTTTACTTTCTTGGTTTCAATAATGAAATGGTGTTTTTCTTACAAGCGATTTGGCCAACATAACAATGTCTCTTTTTTGGCTCTCCCATGGCTTGTTTATATAGAGTTTTTTGAATTCCTCTTCCCTCTCTTGGTACATGTCTGATAAAGACACGAGTATGACAAGAATATTCCATTGAGGGCTACACTTCTCCAAGGTGACTCGAATTCAATTGTACTAGGCCGATCTCATATCAAGAAATCGGCTCCAAGTGTGTAGAGTGGTCCCGCACTGCTGAGTCACCTTTTCTGCAATGCATGTTTTTTTGAGAATATGCCCCGCACCTGCATATATCGAAGAAATATACACGTGACCTTAATTGATTTCCTTTATAAACCTTGGACCTTAGGAGAACCTTTGATTTTTGAATATTTATAATGTATTAAGTAGGAAAAATGTCCACCTATGCATTCCATAGGACACTTTTAATGTCTTATGGATTGTACTCGCAGGTGTACAATTTTCCGGTGTTAACAGTTACCCCCTAATGTATGAGGTTAGGAACAAATGTATAGGCGAAATATATCACGTTTTTATTTCCTTTGGAGAGTTTAATTAACTTTTTGAGAGAGAGGATAGCTTGTTTTAGGGATGAGTAGAGAAAAATCCCTTGACTGAGTATGAATGATACCCATGCTATGGTGGAAAAAATACAATAATGGTGTGTCTATACGAGGTGGGCATGTCCCATGGTCGTTATAATGGTTAATCAAAATTAATTACAATTGGACAACAACTTATTTGTGTCCAGTCAAATTATTGGTTTTTGACGTGTTGATAGCTGATGATGAAAATCACTGATGCCCTCAGGGGCACTTTTTGGTCAAATAGGCAAAATATTGCTTTCCTGTGAATATATTGATGAAGCACTTTGTTGATGGGTGCTGTGGTATGCATAAGTATTTGGCGGGTGGTACCTCCCCCACATCATAATATAAACACTGCTGAATGAGGTGCTTATTGAAGTGGGGGTCTTTGACTATGTGAATGAGCTGCAACAATAATTAAGTACATCACCGCCTTCACATGAATGATTGAGTTGATGTCGAATGTCAAGGGGACCGATGACATCACTGGGCAATAATGGTTCCCAATGTGCCCCCAAGGATATCCCTATTAAGGGAGGGAGTATCCAAGGTACTACCTCTTTCCTGGAATACATTTGTTGAAGTCGATAGGAAAGGGGTGTCATCCACCCAACGTGGTGAGTCGGGAAATCAATGTGAGATATGAACAGATTGTAATAAAATGGGTTAGATAGTCATGATAGCGAGGGCTATTGATATTGGAGGATACATAGAGAAATTTGAGGTCAGAGCTTGAGATGCAAATGGCGACAGTATGAAACATGCTTTCTGATGATATTGGAATTGGTAGGATTTCCAGGATGGGTGTAAGTGATTTTTGACAGACATGAAAAATGGGGGTGATTTGTTGATGAGCTGTGACCAAAGGGGATTAGAGACTGTAGGCGAGCGAGGGAAAGGAATTGTAAAAATCAAATGTGGATGGGAATTTTTTTTTGAGAAAACCTTTGTACACTTGCCAAAAGAATAGGGGTTGGCTTGTATGTACAACAACGGAGACGGGTTCCCCATGATGATAATAACCTGTGTGATGGTGTAATGTATCTACTAAGGGTAGGGGCCCATTGGTCGGTCTCTGTGTCAGGTGGGTGGGTGAAGTGGTACAAATGGGCTATGTGATGTGGATGAATAATAGACCAAATGTAGGACGTGGAGGTGCATTTGTTAGTATTTGTGAGGGGGCCTGGGAAAATAGGGTGAATTCGTAATGAATGTAGCATAATGAGGCTAATATTTTAGATGTGTATGTGAGATGGTTCCTGGGCTGGAGTGAGTGGTCATGGCTCCTTTGTGTGAAGAAGGATCTACAATGATGAAGGGAGCCAGGGCGGGTTCTATCGAACGACGTGAATGATTATCATGTACAAGTGTGAGATGGTGATAAACATGATTGAGCTGTTGGACCTTATGGCACATTTCAGAGAAATGATGCCAGAATATGCAAAGCTTTTTAGGGGGAAGCCTATCATGTTGAGTGGAAAATGATACCTGCTTTCTTTTCACTTGTCGAAGTGTTGGTCGAAGTTGACCATGTGCGATATTCCTATAATGGATACAACCAAAACCCAAAGTGAAAGCCTCATTCAAGACATACATATGCAATGAATGTTTATGGACTTAAAGATCTAGAGAAGTACCTAACATGTGCGGTAGGCCTAGAAAATGGATTTTTGTGTTTACGAGAATGAAGGGTTCCATGATGAAGATGTTGTGGGACTGATCTTCATATCTCTTTCGGTTTTGTCAATAGAGATACATACTTTTGTAATGATCCCCAAGAGATTGAAAAAAGGGCGATGGATAGGGCCATGGGGCCCAAATATCAAACATTTGCATTATTGAGTTGTGGAGGCCAGAGAGATTTCTTGGAGTGTTTCTTGCCATTACGGTCAGCCTGTGCACTTGGGATTCATGCTGTCAGAGATAGGTAAGAGCTTGAGCCCTAACCTCTATGATTTCCAATCTGCTAGGTTAGGTAGGTTGTACAGGGGTCCCCTGTACGACTTTTTAGGGTCAATTTTGAAGACCACACGTGCGACTCTGCTTGAGCCGCACAGTCTTCGTGCATAATAGGAGTTATGGGTGAAGACCCCACATGAAAGGGATACTCAGATGCATGCTAAGCGTGTATGAGTTATGTGTTTGCACAACGAATCCCGTCGAGTTCGTCGTGACTTTCCCAAGAGTTTGTGCACTGGGTGCACACCTATATGAGATATAGGCAGGTGCATCGTGCGTTGTTCTAAAGAAAAGGTGTGTGCACTGTGCGCCCATTTAGGAAGAAGACATGTAATGGGGGAAAAACTAGTTTTTTGCCCCCATTTTGATTTTTTGAGGACCTGAGTGGTTCTCCTTTTTGAATTATGGCATCCTTGGTGGTAGGACAATATAGAGAGAGCGAGACTAGACTCCTCTCTAGAATGTTGTGTCATAGGATGCTGGTGTGAGGCAACAACTAGTGTAGTGGGGGTTGCTGAAGTTTCTTCAGAACCCGTTGATGAGGTCGCAAGACAGGTTCCTGCGATATCTGGTTAGTTGTTGGGATGCGTATTTCCAGGTGATGGTTATCTGCCATATAAACCTCTTGATACTGAAAGAGGTTGATATTTACTTTGTTACCAGGATGATGGCAGAAGGGGAGCTGCTTCCTTATCCCCTTCCAGGAGGGGATGCTGGCATGAGGGTTTGGGTTGATGGGAACTGCTTTCCAGACCCTATTTCGGATGGCTACATGTGGATCAAAGTGGTGAAGGATCTAACCGAGCAAGCAGTGCTTAGGGTTGCATATTTTGGTTTGTGTGGGGTCAACATCCCCTAACCGGTGCTCAGGGTCACATATTTTGTTTTTGCAGTGACTTCAGGTGGGGGAATTCTTTGATTGGGCCCAACTAGTGTGGCGGGGGATGGTATCACAACTTACCCAGGTTCAGTGATTGTTGTTGAATATTTTTAGTTATGGGAGTGAGATTTGGAGCATACTGTATGAGAGGGTGGTCATGCTTCTCCCTATTCTTGTAGTATTGGCGGGGCCTCCTCAGGAGCCTCACATGCATCATTGCGGATAGGCGATGCTGTGGGAGGGCAGAGGAGAGGTGGGTCAGTACTAGATTGACATAGTACAACATTGATTCGACTCCAACCCCTAGTTGATATTGGACTACCCATACTATGGGGTTGACTTTCGGGGAGATTCGGAGATGGGGCTCCTTCCAAGTGCTGCATGTGGGCGATAAGGTATATGCTTGTTAATTTTTCATTTGTATACATATGTGTTTTTTCATGTACTTATGATTTACGATGATATTGACACTATGCTTTGTTTACTTGCAGATGTGGGGCCACGAGGACATCCATTGGCCTACTTGGTTGGCCATGATCCAAGACATATGGGAGTTGCAGGGGATATGCTTGTTCCTTAGAGACCCCGGGTATGGAGGCCATCGGCTGCTCCTCAAGATGGCTTAGAGTGACTGGCACACCAGCCTCAGCTGGAGATTGGTGGGCCCTCCAGAGAGGGGGCTGTGGATACAAAGAGATTGGTCGCACAAGTTGAGGAGGTTGAGGCGTGATGAGATGCTGCAGGGGTGGAGTTATAACGGTATCGTGAATCCTAGAGACAAGCGAAGACCTTGATCAGAGGTGTGCCCTTCAAGGGATGGGATCACCTTTTAGAGGTTGTGGTTGAGATGATGATGTCTCAGGAGCGGGAGCATCAAACAACTTTGCGCCATATTGCTATGGCGACAGCTACAGCTGGTCCCATCTTGGCTCTTGAGGCAAAGATGGTGACACCAGGTCCCTTGGGAGACTGGTTATGTATCTTTGTTTTTAGGTCGAGATGAAGTATGCACCAGGGAAAGCACCCATCTATGAGGATGCTTCCCTGTAATTTTTGGTGACTTATCCTTCCTGGTCGTGGGCCAGTGATTTTTGTACTCATATATATTTTTTGATGTATATACAAGGCTATTTTTGGCAGCTCTCATGATGTGATATATGTGTCCATACTTCTTGGTGTATTTCTACGTTTGTGTTTCTAGATGTATCTTGTGCTAATGTTGTTATATATCTTGATGGTTATATATGTTTGATGCATGCCAATCTAGGATTTGATTAGCGATGCAATCAACTATATGATTTTGATCTCTAGGTATATGTGTAAATGTGATTTGATCAAAATGTCTAGCTAATCTTTGTGGATGCAAATATTTGTGAAAAAGGCATGGATTGCGAACTTGGAATGTCCTATTTAACTGGGATACTACGAGCTGGGAATCAAGGAATACATGCAGGTGACAGATACCTAGGTGGTGGGCATCGACCAAGAGGCCTATGATGACATCATATTCTGCTTGATTGTTGGTCGCTGACCCGATACATAGTCCATTGAAGAGATGAGGTGCTCGGCCAGGAGAGTATATGGACCATGCTACAATAGCAATATTTTACGATCATCAAGATGCATTGTTAGTGAACCCGTGGTGATAAGTTGGTGGAAGATCTGCTTGTTTACATGAGATGAGAGAGCAATTGTTAGAATACATCTATGATGAGGTGATAATCATAAACAATAAGTCATTGTACATAAACGCTTACTCTAACATTTTATCGGTGAAATTTTTTGAGGTAGAGACCATTGACAAGATTTTTAGGCAAGTCCCATTGAGCTCTGATAGTATGTATACCCCCTTGTAGAGGCAATTTTTGATGATGTATGGGCCCTTCCAAATGGTTTCGAACTTCTGTTGTGCCATGCACATGGTTTCTCTAGACTGGTTCAGTGCTAACCACATAGATTATATGAGAGGTAGTGCTACTCATGGAATTGGATGTTGATGCCTCTTTGTCATTGTGTGACAAGATATCTTGTGGAGGTATTCATTTATGGGGTGAGGTCTTGTTATTCTGAGATAGGATATCTTGTCGAGATATCCATATCTGGGGTGAGGCCATGTAATGGCGAGACGTGATATCTTGTGGGGGTATCCATCTTTGGGGCGAGGTTTTGTTATACTGTGGCCTATTTGTGTGGGTTGGTTTTAGTGTTACTCTTGCTACACGTAACCATGTAAGATACTGACAATTGCTTTTGTGGTGGAATTGAGAGTATATGTGACAATAACACCGCATATTTTTTTCTTGGTTTAAGAGGTGCTTATAGGGGATATGGGCTACTAAGTGGAAGATATCATTGAATATACTCAGTTCGTGACATTTTTGATCAAATTATTGGGTTTGTCGCATAATGCACACATAAGGGGTGAATTTATTTTCCAGGTGGTTTTTGATTGCTTTTGGCCTGGTCTAGCGTGGCAATGGTGATGGGAGGTGAAATGGTGGGGGGATAGCCATCTTTTCTGCTCGAACACACATAGGACATCTAGGGCTTCTTCTTCGCTAGGTGGAGGAATGGGTTATGTGGATTTCGTATCTGCGACAAATAGATAGGGATTTTCCTTTACGAAGTTACGTATGAAATTCACTATTTTGCAGAACTGAGGAAGGTGAGGGCACCTCCTTTTGTGATGGTTCTCGCATATAATACATACATGGTATTGGTGCCTAGACTTCTTTCTTTGGTCCTCCAGGGTGTTGGGGCAGACTTGGTAGTGTGTCCATAATTCTTGGCACCAGTCTAATGGATGGGTAGGGTCATCACATATAACACATGGTAAAGTAGAGGGGTGAAAATGTGGCTTATTTCACTTTCATGTGTTGTAGGTAGGTGGGGAGCTAGATGATGCATCTTCTTGTATGTAGAAGATGTTTTGGCATTTATCGTTATGTGAAGGTGGGGTTGGCGCTATGGGCTCATTGTTGTTTGTTTGGATGAGACCTTTTAGTGTCTTTTTGAGTTTAGGGATATTCAGACAATGATGAGTGTAGTTTCCATATTTATCGCATATGGTGCACACATGGTTGGTGCATACTTCTTGTTATGCAAGGGTACAAATTTTGCTCCTTTTGGTGGAGCAGGGGTTATCGATGTTTTAGAGGTTTTCATGGTTGTTTTTAACTCATTTATTTTGGGGCATATATGAGTTGGGTTCCCGAATTCCTCACATAACATGCAAGGTTGTACAGGTTTGGAGGAGTTGGAAGTTTCTCCTATTTTATCATTTTGTTTTGCTTTTTTGGCGGCTCAAATTTTGGTAGGTGCCAGACGGTTTTGAGTAGGGTTGTTCCTCTGAAATGGAGGTACAAGGAAGCTCCCTTCCTACATGAGTCCTAACTCAACTGATAGGGTCATATTTGGTAATGTGAGGGTTTCCGTGGCTTGGTGTGAGATGAACCCGGGTGGGGGGCATAAGAAGGGGGTTTGCATAATTGCGGGGGGTAGAGATCTGACTTCTTCAGTTGTAGTGGGTGAGGTGTTTGGAACTGATTCAGGTGTTTGGGTAGTGTTTGATGAAATCATCATGCAAACCGGTGCTCCGTATTTGGGACAAGCTCTTTTATTACTGGAGGGTCTCCCGGGAATGTTCCTAGGAGGTTTGATGACTCAAATTGGCCTAGGCTGAGCTCAATGTAAGTAGTGACCACCTCTTGGGATACTAAGGCAAACACACTATCTGGTGTGGGTGAATTTGTCTTCTCGTAGTACGTGAGTTGATCAATGGTAATGACCTTCCCATCATGGGGGAATGTCATGATTCTGAGCACCGATGAGGCGACTGCGAGCATTTCGTACATATAGCTTTAGCCTAGTAGGATGTTGTAATCCAATTGGGTGTCGAGTATTTTAATGTCCATTAACAAAGTTTTTCCAGCCAACTTAACTGGCACGCTAGGGTATAGACCGACAAGAGCATGAGGGCATCAATCGTATGCTTTGAGCATTATGTCAGAAGGCTTAAGTTCAAGGGATCCTAATTTTTTCCAAATTGATTTGGACAAGATGCATGCGGAAGCACCTTCATTGAAGATGCAATGATGGATATGGATATTCTAGACTGAGACAGGGATTTGGAAAGCGATGTTTGAGGGAAACCGTGGAGTGGCTTTATCCAAGTCAAAGACCATGAGGCGGGAATTAGATGGGTTGGTTGCACCTAAAGCAGAAAGTAGGGCTTTACACTAGATTGGGCACATATTTAGGACTTCAAGTGCTGACATAGCTGTTGGTGAATGAGCTAAGTCATCGACTATGTTGTAATTATGGGCAATTTTTCAATTGGGCACTATGTACCTTAAAGGTCCTTTAACCATTTTGGGCATGACATCTATGGGAGGTCGTGTAATGGTTAACGGGCTAGTAGGTATGGCCATAATTGAGGTGGACGAATTGGGCTCTGGGGGAGCCTAAAAATTTTGATTCCTCATTTGTAAGAGGATGTCCTCTCCTGTCATGAAGATATCATGGTTAGGAGTATTGTTGATGTTCCCTCCAGATGGGTGAGTTTGGGAAGTTTGTTGCTGTGTGTTAAGAATTCCTTGATGGGGGAAGGGTTCCTGTATGACTGCAGTTAGTTGGTCATTTTACCCCCTACTGTCTTGTATCCTTTCTAAATCAAGAAGTTGGGGATAATGATGGGTATAATGGTCGTATTCCCTGCAGATATCACATGCATGATTAGTTTGGAGACTAGTGTTCTTGCCCTATTTCTGTGAGTTATTATTGGTTGTACCTTGGTTTTGGTTCCAGTTGGGTTATCCCTTCCTAGTGCCCTTGGGGGTTGCTGTTGATTGCTGCCTCCCCACTCGGTCTATCCCTTTCGCTTATTTTTCAGTTTTTTCCTAACACCGTTAGAATGATTAACCAAATTCGATTGTTCTTCTGATTGATGCAGTGAAGCGAGAGATGGTTGCACTAGATTTACCCTTGCATTGTTTTTCTTTGGCAGGATATTCTGTTGCGGTGTTAGGAAAGGAGAATATTGGTTCTTATGTCCCTAGTTAATGTATTAGTTCAGGGGAGCAGAACTTTTATTCGTACTCTAAGAGGAGTATTGATTTCCCTGTGGGGGATAATACGAGCCTCATTGTGGGGGCTGGTGCTCCTTAACCCTATTGCCTCTATTCTGCGTAGGTATAGGTTGACCATTATAATACCCTATATTTTATAATGGAGGTGTTACATCATAAGATGTGCTATTAACTTGATATGCAGGGTATTGGAAACTATTGCTGTGATGTCTTTGGGATAGGGCTCCAATTAGTCTGTCAACAGTATTAGATGTGCCTTCTATTTCTCGATAAGATTACAAGCGGGGGGCAACTTGGAGTACGTGGTAAGTGTACCCCGAATGGTTGTAGATCAACTCCAGTTGTTGGGCTTTACTTATGGCTTCTTCTTCACTTTGCGGGAATGTTTTAGCCATGTCTTTTGAGATTTCATAGGTGAGGGATCTCAAGAAAATGTCGAGGATGAATTTATCTTCAAAGCCAGTTTTGCACAAGTTGCGGCGTTTCCACCATTCATGGATATGGGTCGAGATGTGCGTAGCTTGTGTTTGTTTGAAGTTGGTTAGAAGTTCCAATGCCGAATCATGGCATACTAAGAGCTGGAAGAAAGTAAGGAATGCATTAGCTAATGAGATAAAGGTTTCATGAGACAGAGAGGGCTGGTCTATATACCACTTCATGGCCGGCCCTGTTAGGGTGCGTTAAATAGCCTTAATACATAGTATCTTCTGTGAAACTGTTAGTGTTGGAAATAATAATGAGAGGGGGGGGTGAATCAATATTAGCAAGTCAATAATTTTTCATTTCCATAATTAGATTCATATATGCTACTTCAGTTAATGGAACTCGCATGTATATGCAACTGTGTTTAAGGAAACTAGAGTATATCCTACAACTTATGATTCAGTTAATTCATCATATGTTGATCTTTAATCAGTGTATCAGAACCATATAAACAGTAACCAGGTGCAGTAAAAACAGAACAGACAATCACACACAAGAACACAAGATATAAGGTGTAAACCTAATGTGGGTGAAAACCACCTGCTGCAATCGTCTCTATCTTCTTTTTAAATTAGAAACTTCTTTTTACAATTTTTGTACTGGTGCAGTCTTATACCAGTACACAGGCTTCTACCTACAGAAAGCTACAACCTTCTCTCGCTCTCCAACTTCTCCTGGAAGGGAGCTACAACCCCCTAGCTCTTGTACTAGCTGATCTATGTACTAGTACGTAGGTGTCGGCCTACAAAAGACTACAACCTTCTCTTTTCTTACAGGGACCATGTTTCACAAATTTTCAGACTGGATCCATCATCATTCAGTCATCAAATATATATCCATCAACTAATCTCCTTTTCACAACTGAACCAATCAATCACTCTGACAACCCTTCAAACTGATGTTTTATAATGTTGTAACTAGAATACAATAACCAAGACTCAAGCCAAAACCTATAACATTGCAACATCAAACAAAAGTAGCTAAAACAAATTTTACAAGGTATACGCTACTTCCCTGTGTCGAACTTGTGTATATACACACCTTTCTCAAGGTGAACCTGTGTACAGATCTACAAATCAAACTTAAGATGTATACGTTGTTTTGATATGCATAACTTGCGTGTATACTCGCCTTTTATAAAGTGAACCTGCGTATAGATCTATAAATGATGATTTTAAATATTACAACAATTCCAGACTTCAGTTATACCCAGATCATCATATTTACAGACTACAACATGCACCAATTATTCAAATAAAAGATCAAACCATATAAAAATACTTCACTTCAAGCCTTAAGGTCTTGACCCATCAATAGATCTTATTTTTCATCAAGCACTAAGGTTCATCCTTGGTTAAGATCCAATTATGCACCATAACCCAATAACATGTGCACTAGATCTTGCTCATCATCAGATATTCAATTCTTGAGTGCCTTTGCCTAATGATCTTCTCCTCCTATTATAGTCTTAGGCCTTACTCAATACCATGGACCAAAACCACTTAGGACCAATACCTTGGACCAAATACCTAGGGTCAACACTTCGGACTAGATACCTTGGATCAATACCATGGATCAAAATACCATGGACCAAATACCACGGACCAAAACTTAGTTTTCCAACATGTATGCGCCTTTCCTTTTGTGAAAATGCGTGTGTACGTTATACACTCCTTTTGGTTAGCAAACCCGCGTGTACACGTGGCTTGGTTAATGGGGAACTTGCATATACCTCTTTTTCTTCATTTTGTGAGTCTGAACTGTGATCTGTCATCTGAGTGAGTTTCCATCAAGTACAACACCTGTATCACCTGTATCATAATGCCAACAGTTAAACGAACACCACAGGTGAAACATTGTGATGTGGTTCCCTGGGTCTTTGCCTTGCTTTCCCTCAAATTTTGGAATATCTGAAGGGATATTTTTGGGCATAGTTGGCCAATTTTGGCCATGTTCAATTGGGTCATTTGTGAGATTTCTTAAATATGGGAGATTTAATGAAGCTAAAAATGTGATCTATGCATTACTTGCCATAAAAGAAAAATTATGGACAACTATATGCAATGGAGTACTCTATGGGGATGTCACAGGAAGATTACCCTGATGGGTATCTCGGGGACTGTCCAAAGGACAAGTATGTGTGCTCCCAAATGCAGTAGTGTGTGGGGATCCTTCAGGAGTGGTGAAGGGTGTACCTTATTGAGGAGGAGTTCCAAGAAAAGTTTCACTAATAAAGGAAGATCCAATAATGGTGGTTGAGTGACATCCTTTTCCTAAACAATGGGAGTCCTGGTACACCTCTCGCCAATGGGAGGAGGTTTAAAATTACCTAGATCGATGGGGAGCTATGGGGTCCTTAATGGTGTCGATTTATATTGTGCGCTACTTTGTTCTTGGAGATGGACGAAGATAAATATCAATACAAGTGGATCACATAAATAAAGCAAAGCAAAAATATAAATGGTTTATTTTCCTTTAATTAAACTATGTGACCAAGCAAACAAAAAAAAGGGTTTTTTGTTTGTTTCATATGATAAAGGGTCTAATGAAGGCTTAATCATCCTATCCACTCTCAAAATAACTAGGCCTTGCGGAGATAACTTCTGATGGGTCTTGGGACAATGTCCAGAAAGAACTGGTGATGCCTTCCAGCAGCAGAGGAATCAACAAAAGTAATGGTAATGAGGGTCAAGTGTTGCCTACACCCTCACCTATAGTGAAGGTTTCCCTAGATTTGGTCACTAAGTACCTTCGTCCCATGTGAGAATTCGAGTATTTATCTTCTTGGTAATCAGTTACCTGTATCGAGTACTAGATAGGTCAGGGAGCCCCAAAGAGTATTGCACACACCGAGCCTAAGCCGAACCCCCTCTGAATCGGGTCTCTGCCATTCTTAGGTTTTCTTTTAAGCTCCCTAGAAATTCAACAACTATGTTTCAGTGGTGAAGCATGACCATGATGACTTATGGGATGCCTACCCCCAGTGGTCCTAACCTAAACTACACATTTTTTGGTGGCCCCTATAGGGAAATTTAATTTGTTCAAGTTATGGTTGTTTTTAAAGAGGCTTAATTCAATTATGGGGTGACTTTGTAAGCCAAAATAGACTAAGTAAACCAAAGATCCAAAATATGGATGATCTTTGAGTACAAAGTGTATGGAGTCTTAATGTGTGATGCAAGTGTATTACAAGTGTGATAAGATTTGGATATGCAATGATCCTTTTCAATATCCTTATAATTACACTAAGTGTTGGTTGTTCCTTGAATGGAAAATAAATTTGTTTGTGGATCATGGGCAACTTACTTTTTCCTATTAAACTATGTGCAATTTAATAAGGGATATTTCAAATATTTTCAAGAAGGTTTTCATATGCAATCCCAGGTTTTTCTGGGAGACGTAAGGGAAACATGGATTACTCACTTTCTCTACTAACATTTTCTCCTAGTCCCAAAAAAATGCTTTGGATAGTAGTATGATTCATGGATAATGGGCCACTTGCTTCACTAATTAAGCTAATATGATTTGCAAAAAATAAGTGAAATAGTTTTAAACATATGTGGATTATGGCCACTTACTTTCCTCCCTAATTAATCTATGTGGGTATTTGTTGAAATAAATAATAAATGATAAATATCTAATTTATTGATGAATTAGGATTCATTCAAGCAACCAGGGGTGTTCCATAGAAAACATAGAATGCAGAGGTGAAGGAAATTCACTAGAGGCTGCTAATCCCCTGAGGAAACTGAAAAATACAAGGTTTTTTTGTTGTTTATCTATCTTCCACATGTGTTTGGTAGAAACAAATGCACACTTCGCGGCTTTTGCAAAAACAGACGTGCGCTTTGCATCTGTCAGAGAAAAAGCATGCTGGCAATAAAATTATGAAAATTCTTCACTTCCACGGGCTCAGAACAGATCCCGGGGGACTGTAAAAAATCTAGGGAGGTGAGGAGCGCCTTGAAGGATGTTTATGTAGAGATGAGGTCCTGCAAACAATCTCTAGATTAATGAAAAGAGATAAGTATGGTTTCCATTCCTGTTGTAGTGTTTTTGGAGCCCAAGTGTACCAAAAAACACTCCCTTAGCAGTGGAATGTTACTTGCAAAGGATTAGAGTCAAAATTGATGTTGATAGTGGACAAACTTAAATAAATACAACATTATAAATAATGGATACAATGCATACATGAACATAAACATAAAAAAAGAGGTGAATGAACAAAAAATAATCAAATGGAGCAAACACATCACTAATATATGGAAAAATCTTCTTTTATTGATTGCTGGTGATAGAGGTTGAATACAATAAGAATACTAAAACACTTGAAGAGAATTCCTTGAGCTAGGGAGCTCAAAAATCCTTAGCAAGGGGGTTTCCTTTCGTCAATCTCTTTGCAAGTTTCTCCTCTCTCTCAAAGAAGTGTGAGAACTCTCCAAAGGGTGGATTCCTCTTCACTCACTAAGATAATGGGTTGCATAGAAGCAATTTCGCTAGCATGCTAGTGCTCTTCTGTTCCTTGGTTTCAACAATGAACTGGTGGTTTGCTTACAAGAAATTTGGCCAACATAACAATGTCTCTTCTTTTGGCTCTCCCATGGCCTTTTTATATAGATTTTTTTGAGTCCTTCTTCCCTCTCTTGGTACATGTATGATAAAAACACATGAGTAGGACAAGTGGATTCCATTGAGGGCTACACTTCTCCAAGGCGACTCGAATTCAACTTTACGAGATTGATCTCGTATCATGAAATCAGCTCCAAGTGTGTAGAGTGGTCCCAGACTATTGAGTCACCTTTTATGCAAATGCACGACTTTTTGAGGATATGCTAGGCACGAGCATTTATCGAAGAAATCTAGACGTGACCTTAATTGTTTTCCTTTATAAACTTTGGACCTTAGGAGAACCTTTGATTTTTGAATCTTTATACTGTATTCGGCTAGAAAAGTGTTCACTTGTGCATTCTGCTAGACACTTTTAATGTCTTCTGGATTGTACTAGAAGCTGTATGATTTTCCGATGTTAACAATTGGCTCAGGGGGAATCCCCATGGTTGCTGCAGTACTCTGTATAGAATTATCGTAGTAGAAGGATTGGTGGAAAAGCCATAAAATGATGACTACTGTGATGGTCAATATGGAATCCTCATAGTAGTTGTAAGTTTTATGTAGAAAATCATCATGGTAGCAGGCTTACTGGAAAAGCCATAAAATAATAACTATAGTGATGGACCATATGGAATCCCATGGTAGCTGCATGCTTCATGTAGAGAATCATCATAGTAGCAAGCTTACTGGAGAACCATAAAATGATGACTATGGTTATTGGGAGTTAAGCATTCCAAGCAGAAGAAGAAGAGTGAAAGAGAAAAGTGTGGCAGAGAGTTTGCAACCATCTAAGAGGTAGCAGATGGGCCCAAAGCATACATTAGACTTTCTCCATTGGAAAGTTCTTTGGAAGAGCTTTCCAATGGTATGCAGAAGTCTAAAAATGGACTCTTGGATGAAAATATATGGCCTACCAAAGTCCAGGGACTTGAAGTCTTAAGAAGGATGAAATATCGGAGATCAGAGCCCATCAAAACCTGATATCAGAATGGAGACCAAAATATCAGAGAATGCGGCATATCGGAGATCGAAATATCGGAGATTGGGATATCGAAGGTCATCGACTATTGGAGGTTCGGGACATCGAAATATCGAGACTTCTTAACAGAGGTATTTAAGAAGTTACGTATATCTAACAAGGCCGATAGTGCTAAAAGCACTGAGGAATGCTGAGAAAGTTAACAAAGGAATTCTTGCAAAGTCAAGGGTGATCTAGAGCCCTTTCTCTCTCCTCTAGATGAACACATGGCTGCATGTCAGTGTTCCTAAGAAAGTGCAGTGGCTAGTAATGTCAACATATCGGAGGATGGAATATCATAGTATAGAAATATTGTAACTCTTGTGAAAATAATGGTTAAATATGTTTCGATGAAGAGGGCTCCGATGTTGGTTTGGCGCTTGGTCATGATAAATCAAAAGGAACCAAGGGCAAAGGAGATTTAGCAAAGAAAGATAAACCCCCGGAAGGATAAACATGACGTTAAGCCCCTAGTTACAACCCTTAGTCCTATGAGAAGGAAAACACATAGGAAGCTAAGTGGTAAAAGAGCCAAGGATATCAGAGAGTTAAATATCATAACATTTCAATTGTGTGAGTTTTTACATAGAGAGGGCTTCGATATAGTGCTAAGACAATGATCGCAAGTCTTAGTCCTATGAGCAAGAAAATGCCAAAGGAGCCAAGGATGTCTGAGAATGAAATATCGTAACTTTCCTCTTGTGTAAGTTACGATATGTTATGTTTCGATGAGGCAGTACAATGCATTTAATGGATGTATGAGTTGGAAATTGAATAAATGAATGCAGGAATGATAGAGTTAATTATTGAAGTTGGACAAACCTGCAGAAGACTATGTAATAAGGAAACAAGGACAACATTTAATAGAGATGAATGAGTGGGAATAAAGGAAGAAATTGGCTTCTTCACATGCATGTTTGGGAGAGTTAAATGGAGATCATAGTAGCCATCCCTGAGGACTACCAAAATCAGTGGATCAATAAATAATAATGGGACTCTCAAAGGAGTGTGTAGGCTGCCTGAGAATTAGATTCTTATTGTGGAGATTTACATAGTCAGTTATTGAAGAGCTCCAAATTCCATCTCTGAATTTAATACTTGTGACAGGATTCAACCAGAAGATGTAACAACAGCAGGGGGAGCCATGCCGAAGTACATTTGGGTAGTAAGGGTATAGACAAAAAAGCTATCCTTACGTAGTGTGCTTCTATGAAACAAAACCATCATTTACAATTGAGAAAATGGGGGAATCAAGCATATTATTGAAGTGCCGAGGAATTAGGGCTGTGTGAATAGGCTAAGAGGTCTAAGCACTGAGTGGACATGAAATGATCATGAAGCAAGAGGAGCGGAAGTGTTGTGAGAAGAGCAAGGGAAGAAATGTAGAGTAGGCAACAGAGTGAGTACTCGCTGTGAAAAGAACAATGTGAGCTGAACAAAGGGTGTTGCAGGAAAGAGCCCATGTCAGAGAAAGGTAGAGTGCTAAGGATAGATTGTTGTGAGTAGCAAGTAAATAATAGCTATAAAGTACCAAAGAGAGTCAGTGGAACGACAGAGGACAAAGAGCATAAGTTGAGTTATAACCAACCATTTTAATATTTTTCTTGTAATGTATATGCCTCTTTCTTCAGTTTGAAAATTGTATTCAAATGAGGTTGGTGCCTCATGGCACGTTGGTGCTTTCTAAACAAAAGAGGTCAGTGCCTCCTGTGAGTGAGTGATCACAAACAACCATATGTAATTAAGTAGGTGCTTAATTTACATCATAAACAAGCAAAAATTTGTGGTTTTTTCCCTTTGGGTTTCCACATGAAAATACTATATCAAATGTGTGTGCTTCTCATGTGTTTGTTTGTATAAACATGAATGTTGTTGATAGTGTTGGACCCGCCAACATGTCAGGGGATCTCCCTGGTAAGAAGTTCCAATTAGACCTCAGGCTATTTGGTGTAGGAGTAATGCCTTGACCTCGATTTCGCACAGAGGGAAGTAAGATGTCCCTATTGATAGCAAGGGTGTGACATATACAGTAAGTCAAGGAAGGTGCATGAGAGGTTCTAACACACGGAGGGTGAGGTGAGTGCGTCCCTTGGAAACCTGTGATAGCACAGAGTTAATAAGGGAACGCACGAGCAAAGATGCATCACAACATGGAAGACAAGTTAGCTAGCAATCCAAAGTAATGGTTAAACCAATAACACATTTAAGAAAGATTCATACATACATATGTAGAAATAGCTACACATACAAGTGTAAGAAAACATATACATATATCAACTCGTCAAAGTATGATTCAAGCTCTAGTCGGACCCGTGCCTTTGTCTTCGCTTGGGTGAGCGTGTCCCAATAGATTGGATCGCATGTGTGAGCACAAAAACATAGATACTCTTGAATACATGTGCATGGGAAGCCTGTAGACTAGTAATGAGCTATGGGAGCTCTTCATAGTTCTAGATCTGACTTCGGATGTGTGCCTTCAACTTAACCTCTCTAGGATTCATCATCTTAGGCAAGTGAAGTGGGGCTCCCTTGTATCTCATCGTCCATGTTTGCATGTAATCAACATCATCATGCATGTTCAACAATATATGTGTTATCCTAGCACATCGTTGTTGCCACCCGTTAAGATGGATGACTACCTTATGCATAGTGCCAAACTTGGAGTACAACGGCTGCATGATTGTGTCAAGGGACAATACTTCATCCAGTATTGCCTTCTTCAATTCTTCTCAGGCAGATGCTATAACCAATTCTCCTCCCTGCTTGGCCGTCTATAGCTCGTTACCCATTCGCTCATTTTTAGCTATAAGGAAGTGAACACTTGAGCTAGTGGCTTCGACATATGATCCGGTAGCATCGACCAATGCTACTGGATGTTTTCGCATGTTAGACACAATCACTTGTTCCTCAAATTGCGCAGGAGATGTATGATCATTCGGATTCAACACTCTACGAGATTGAACAACTCTATGTTGAGACTTGTTGAATGAGATGTTGTACATCTCTCCTTTCAGCTGATCTCCAAGGATCTCAGTGTTTGCTTGGTTGCTTGGGACTTTCTCCTCTTCCAGATGCAGTGAAGCTAGTGGGTTGACCTCTTGGTGGTGAGGCATGAGGTCGATGTCTTGCTCTAACTCCGATTGCTCCATATCTGTATCCATATGTTCAAATGCTTTCTCTATCTCTTGAGCGAAGTCCTGCTCCTGTGATCGTTCACACTATCTCCCTGATGCCAACTTTTCTGATGAGTTTACTACCTATATGGGCGCAATTTCATCTGTCTGCACAAGTTGTGTTCCCTACTGTACCTGTTCCTGTTGCGCTTCCTTCTCTTGTCTGCACAGCTCCTATTCCTTTTAGAGTCGCCCCTTCAACTCATGCAACTTCTTCTCTGTTTACTCCATTCTTTGTTTCTCTCTCTGCCTTTACACGTTTCTCTTATCACGCTATTGCCTCTTTGCCTCTATTTCCAAAGCTGCTTTTTACACAAGTGGGTCTACTCAAAACTTGCAACCTTTCTCTTCCTCTATGCTGTTAACAATCATCCTCTTGTCCTTGTCGCACAATGGTATGCTTACCTTTGTTGCTACTGTTGCTTTTGGTGCTCTCCGGGATGTTGCTTCACACTGCTGCGCTATCCATTCAATAGCGAGGCTGACTGTTTCATTTAGTTTCAAGGAGTTGTAAATATATATACATGGGTCTTCCTCTGCCTAATGACATGCCCCGTGGATCAAGTTAAAATGTACTCTCGTGTAGTGATCTTTCACAAGACAATGCGGATCATACGAATTGTAACTTTAGAGGTCAAATGGATACTTCTTCATCTTCTCTCCCTCGACATCCGCATGGTTGAAACTCTATATCTCATATAACCCGATCACAATGGAAGAGTGGGCCAAGGTTCCTTCTTCTTCTAGTGCAACCTAGCTGTCAATCCTGCTGAAATGTGATATGATACTTCCTGCATGACAAGATTGTCCGAGGCAAACTTCGGTAGAACATGCGAAGGATTCTCCACATTGTACATCCATAAGATGGTGCCGAACGGTGAGGCATACCAATCAGCTATGTCAATCAATGCCTCCATTGCTGCCTTTGACATGTAGGGTGGATCCTATTCAAATATCATCTTATGAACCAGGGTCACAAAATGATCGGACAACTGTCTGATAAATCCTCTAAAGCTACATTCAGACAACATCTTACAATAAGTATTCACAATAGTATCCACTAGTGTCCATGCCCACTTCAAGCTCGAGAATCCCTGATGGGCACAGATTGCATCTAAGATATAGGTGAACATGTAGATTTTTGTTTGCATATGTTTGGGTGGCTGTCGAGCCCTTGTTACCTATTCCTTCAATTGATGAGCCAACATGTCAGACCAGTTGCATGCTTTGCCTTCTCTAGCCAATTGTTTGATGCGATCACTCAACTATGTGATAAGGTTTTGGTGCTTTCTTGGCCATACAGTTGGCATGCAAAGATGACCAACTATTGATACGCCTTCTGCAGTATCTTCGTCTTGTAGACTTGGTTGAGTGTCATTTTGAATTTAGACGACTCCTTCACCCAGTTCTTGAAAATGTCCCTGGAGTTGGCATTGCTATTGGATATGCTGAAGGGAGTCTCCATGATGATCATGGGCTCCAACATCTGATACATCTCATCATAATCCTGTGCCTTGAAGGTAGAAATCTCCGTCCCGCTGACACTGCTCAATGTCATCGTCTTGGGATCAGTGTGCGAGATGATCCAATGTATCATGTTTACGCATGGGAGCACGGGATATCTGCATGCAATCCAGTATAAGTCAGACTTGTGGATATTCACATAGACTTGGCGGTCTTCGAGGTCTTCCCCAAATGTGCCTGCAAATGAATCATTGACCTCTTGCCATTTGAGCTTGATGTCCTTGTCTACAATCATCTTGGTATCTTCATATATCGACAAACTTGTAGACACTCGCTCAACTGCTGCTCTAGTTGCACTTCCATCAGTGTCCTTTGATCCTGTCCTCTTGGAGGCCATTGATCCTGAACTACTAAGAGGTGGGCAAACACCTACTAGATTTGGAGACAAAGCTACATGCATGGAAATAAATATGTCGGTAAAAACCAAAGCAAAATTGAGGAATGACATGCAACATACCTAGGGATTGACTAGAAAGGTTTGCACAATTTTATTTGGGAGGCTGGGAGACTGGCTGCCATAATTGCGCAAAAGGCAGTGTGGGTTGTCTGGGGAGGCTGGATGGCTGCTGGAATTGCGCAATGCACAATCTAGGCTGGCCTACTGGATGCTAGAATTGCGTAATGTGCAACTTTAGCTGGCAGTGGTTGCAGGCCCAGTGACTGCATTGCGCAATTTTCTGGGCCAGCAGACACTGTCCTTGAGATGTGTGCAATGCAAGACTGGAGGAAAGTCAATAGACATAAATGCGCATATCCTGAGAGGAAGATAGAGCCTTCCTTCTCAGGATTGCGCAATGTTGTCTTGGTGAGGCAGAGTCCGAGCCAAGGTTGCCTAGACCCACCGACGGGAAACTGAAAGAAAATGTGAATGTGAATGAATGGCGATATTGAGTGTAAGCTAGAGTGATTGATCATGCATGCAAATAGTGAATGAAAGATTTAGAAAATGGAACAACATGCATGTGGGTGAAGCGAGTTGTGGAATCAACGACCATTCATGCAAAACCATTTCATGCATGTGACAACAGTGAGATGCTAACGAAAAGTGAAATGGTGCTAGTACAAGCTAGTATGCATGTAGATGACATCAAGCGTTATTAGAAATCAAGGAAACAATACTCACACAAGAGAAAACACAAAAAGCGACAGAAATGTTGCAAAAGACAAGTTAATACATCTTACTCGTGAATAGTTGATCAGGATGTGTCGAAGACTCCTGGATGTGCTATGGGATATCAGAGCTCCAATATCAATGTGACGAAATGAGCTCTGATGCGTCAAATAAATAAGTTTGAAGCTCATTACGCACATGCCACAAATCTAGGAAAAAGCAACACTTGCATGTAACCTCTAGCTGCTAAAAATAGCTCCCTAAAATCTAGGGCTGCTTTTTACATGTTTCTTTTTGTTATGCCAAGAAAAAGAAACCCATGCATGCAAGTCAAGTTTTCTCGGTCTCAGGTGGAACCGGTCAACTCAATGGCACATGCAAAAGATTGCTCAGCTGGGGGGGAAAATGCGCATTTCTAGGAGGGAGCTGGGTTGACTGCCCAGAAGGTTTGCATAATTTTTGGGCTGAGCAGTTGCCGACTTCCTAGAATTGCGCAATTTCTGGGCTGAGTAGCCCTGCTGGGAGGAATTTTGCAATTTTATGAGTGAAGCTTGACTGGTAGATTTACGCAATTCTAGAGCCCAATAGGCCGCGAGACAGAATTGTGTAATTTATGGAGGGAAGGTTGGTTCCCTTCCAAAATTGTGCAATTTCTTGAGGGAGCTACTCAACTTGCAACTAGACTAAGTCTGGAGAAACAACCTGTGAGGGGGATGCAATAAGTTCTCATGGACATGTTTTCATTTTGTAAGAAAATCACTGAAGCTTGTGTAATTGACAAGGCAAGATATGCTACTATGAAAGGTTGGTAGGGAGGCTCCAAAACGAAGCTAAGGAAAAAATTTTGGGGGTGGTTGTAGCTGCTACAACATTTGGCAACACACTGGTAGAACTCCAGTTCTCTGAATGGACCTTGTTCGTGGAAAGCAAGTCTAACACCTCCAGAAGTATTGTTTAGTTCTCAGTTCGTCTTGGTTTCTACACTTGCTTGTTTGTAAGATGTAGCATCTGCCAAGCTCTTGGTCAATTGCCACACATTCCAAGCCAAGGCCACACAGTTGTTTCGATTGGAGTTGAGGGGTATATTGGTGCACAAGTAGTATAGTAATTAGAGTCTTAGTTTCATCTCTGGTGTTGCTTCACTGCCAGCATGCTTGGACAGTACCCCAACGGAGTCACACAGGAGCACAAGCATCGCTCTATTGCCAGCGAGTCTGGTCAGTACCCCGATGGAGTTAATTTCATCACCTCTTTGCACAAGAAGCCTTTCTCTTCTTTCGCCTTATTCACTTTTCATTTTTTCATTTTCATAACTAAGCATAACACTTTTTCATTTTAGAGGTGGTAGAGGGGTCCCGACTTATTAAGAGTAGAAGAGGTTGTTCCTCAGAGAAGTAATTGATTGTATACCTCTCTCTGTGAAAGAAGCCTTTCTCTTCTTTAGCCTTATTCATTTTTTATTTTTGAAAATTTTCACTTTTCATTTTTTCATTTTCATAACTGTGCATAACCCTTATTCATTTTAGAGGTGGAAGAGGGATCTCGACTTATTGAGAGCATAAGAGGTTGTTCCTTTAGAGAAGTAGTTTATTTTATACCTCTGACATGTTTGTTAAGGTTTCCCCCCCACCTTACTCTACTTGACTGAGTTGCCAAGGGTTAACCCACAAACAACCGACTAGAGTAGGTGACACTAGTTAGAGAGAAAGCATTGTGTTTTCACCAAGGTTCGCTTCGAGCAGTACGTATTTTCCATCGATGTATCATGGACTAAAAGTAACAAGTTCTTCATATAGAGGCAGGAAGACAGGTAACCAAGTAGTGATAGTTGCACAAGGCTTCTTGTACTTTACCCAGCTTGTTTCAAGTGTCATGCATGGTTTCATGCAAAACTAACCTACGAACAAAAAAAGAAAGCAAACAACAAAGTAAAGTAGAAGCAGAAGTAGATGCAAAAGCAATGTCAGAAAGAAAACAAGCAAGCAGACAAACAAACATGCAAAGCAAGTAAGAAAACATGCATGCAAGAAAACAAACTGAAAGAAAACACTACTCCTACTCCTAAGCCAACTATGCATGGCCCTGATCACATGAAGTGATATTGGTTGACCCATGTTGGTGAAGGTTTGGTCTGTGAGCAACCCAGTTGTGTGAACCAACAAACAAGAAAGATATAACAATGAAGGCAAACACTCTTCATGTTTAAAAGTGTCCACATGACATAAGTGTGTGCAAGTACATGACATGTGGTTCGTGGACTAGTCACAGTGTTGTGCGACATTGTGTGCAGCTTTGAAGCATACAAATACTCTTGAATATGACATGCAAGCAAACAAAAGAACAAAGACAACTTGTGCCATGCATGTGTGCTTGCAATGTAAGATTCCTCCAATGCATGAGCGATGGGATTGTGCAATTCAAGTGGAGGAATCATGATTTGTGCATGAGATTGATCTTCAATGCATACAAACGAGTGATGAGGAGCCTCAGATGATTAAACAATTTCTTGATCAGAAATGAAACCAACCTCAAGACAGCGATGGCTTGACATAACCATCAGCTCGGGCTGAAGTGCCTCGACAATCTTGGGTGCTTCGACTTCATCATCAAATAGATCATCATAAACAAGTGGCTTTGAAAAATCAATTGCGGTAGAATCATCATCGTGATTGAATACAGGAGTAAATGGATCACGACATCCATGATCAAAAAAATCAATGATTTCATCGACATCCTAATGATCTGATGTATCAAATAGAGGGGTAGATGTAAAGTGGAAAAATTCATCCTTTTTTTCCGAAAAGGCTAATGAAAGATCAAGTGGATTTTCAATGAATAATTTATCCTCTCCATTGTCAGATGATGGACTGACATTTGGTGTGTTCTGTAGGTGATCAACAATAGGTGCATCCGTAGATGAAGATACACATGTGAAATCATGGATGGAGGGTTCACCAAAGTTGTCAGGAAAGAATAGAGTAGGCTCGGACAGAAGGGAATCATCCTTTGCCGAGTGCTAATGCTCAAGCTCCTAGTCATACTCTTCATGAATGACAATGAATGTTGGTTGTGCAACACCAACTTTGTCAGTGGTTTGATCCTCGTTCACAACAATTGTAGAGTCCGGAATGGAAGAACACAAGAAAGTATCATTCGAAGGATCATTTGAGTATGAAGACATAGGTTGTGGTAAAAAATTCATATGACAACTCGATGGACTCACAACCAAATTTGAGTGAAAATTAAGCGAAGTGATGTTGGGAGGATGTGACAGCTGAACATATGTGTGAGCATGATCTCCCACATCACTCTGTAGTGGTGGAGTTGTTTGATGAGGGGACGACGGAAAATCACTTGTGATAGTGACCATATCTATCTGTGATTGCACAACTCCATCATTGAAGAATATTGAGCAAGGCTTGAGTTCAAACTTCTTCTTAGGATGGGAAGATTTCTTGAGATAGTACTCAAATCTATCCTAAAGACAAGAAAATTTCATCTGGCTCTTCCGAGTTTGGAACTGCAAATCATGGGAGCACTCCCAAAAATCCATAGGTGATTCATGAAAAGCCTTCCATTGCTGTAACAGTTTTTGGTCAATATGTTATGGATCAAAATGATAGAAAGTATCTTCAATGAGATCACTTAAGTGCTTAAGTGAGTGCATGTTGTTAGTTGGTAGGCTACACAACCATCGCTGTGGAGATTCACGAAGTGTGTATGCAAGCAACAGACTGGCATGTTCGTCAGAACATCCATCTTCCTCATGAAGCCCGACAAGGAAGTCATGTAAGAACTCAGGCCAAGCCACTTTGCCTTCACCATCATACGTGTATGCGGATAAGAGATCAAAAATCTCCCTCATTATGGTAACATATTCAGCATGTGAAAAAAATCTTGGAGGGAGGAGAGTGCAAGACTCCATGATAGATATGCAAAGGTTCAAAACAATATGAGAGGACACAGCCTGTCATTTGGCCTTCCTTCTAGTGCCAGAAATGTTGACGATGCTAGACCTGCCAACATGCCGGGGATCTCCTCAATAAGAAGTTATAATTAGACCTCAGACTGTTTGGTGTAGGAGTCCCAACAATGGGTTGTAAGGTAATGCCTTGATCACAGTTTTGCATAGAGGAAACTATGATGTCCCTGTTGGTAGCAAGGGTATGACATATGCAGTAAGTCAAGGAAAGTGCATGAGAGGTTCTAACACATGGAGGGTGAGGTGAGTGCGCCCTTTGGAAACCTGTGATAGCACAAAGTTAAAAAGGGAACACATGAGCAAAGATGCATCACAACATGGAAGACAAGTTAGCTAGCAATCCAAAGTGATGGTTAAACCAACATCACATTTAAAAAAGATTCATACATTTGTAGAAATAGCTACACATACATGCATAAGAAAACACATACATATATCATTTAGAGTACTTAGGATAGCTGAAATACAATACAACATATGCATGAAACGTGCTGACTTTGTTATATTAAGAAGTGTAAGTTCCAAACATACAATACATCCATGTCCAACCACTAGTTCTAACAACGGAATGTTACAACTACAATCTCGTGCTCCTCCAAAGAGATATACTAGCTCTGCTAAGTGGAGAAGCCAAGGCACGTTACAATACTATCCAAGATTTCTATAAGATACTCCTATTGAATCTTAGCTGACCAAAAGCTTATGCAATGAGTAATGAGGGACTATTTATAGAAAAGGGTGGGGTGGCTCTTGACATTCCCCTTTGTGATAGTTCATCTACCCTCATCACTGTTCATTTACTCTATGACTGAAACATCCAACTATCGACACTTGAACTTACACTTGACAAGATGTTACATTACAATGCACATGTACCCATGTGAGACAAAATGGCTTGAGCAAGCCATGCAAGACATCACTATGACTCGGACAATTGTTGGAAGACTAGCTCTTCGACATCCTCACAGTGGTCAATAGTAGCGAACTGATGCCAAGATCGGTAGTCTGCGATCATGTTTGTGTACTCTAAGGTGACATATTTCTGAAACATGACTCTTGCCTCCATAGCATCTAGGTACATTGATTGGGCTCCTATATCCAACTCGTCTAATAGCATGTGCATCATTTTCTTGAGTACAACTAGACTAGCAACATACTTGTGCATGGTGTCTGCACTAATTGACAAGTCTGGACTAGTGGCTATGTGCGTCAACTCGTCAAAGTATGAGTCAAGCTCTAATTGGACCTGTGCCTTTGTCTTCGCTTGGGTGGGTGTCCCAATAGATGGGATCACATGTGCAAGCACAATGACATCCATACTCTTGAATACATGTGCATGGGAAACCTGTAGACTAGTGATGAGCCACGGGAGCTCTTCATAGTTTTGGATTTGACTCTGGATGCGTGCCTTCAGCTTGATTGCTCTGGGCTTCATCATCTTAGGCAAGTGAAGTGGGGCTCCCTTGTATCTCATCATCCATGTTTGCATGTAATAAAAAATATCATGCATTTTCAATAAGATACGTTCTATCCTATCACATCACTGCTGCCACCTCTTGAGATGGATGACTGCCTTATGCATGGTGCCAAACTTGGAGTACAATGCTTGCATGACTGTGCCAAGGGACAATACTTCATCTAGTATTACTTTCTTCAATTCTGTCGGGGTAGATGTTGTACCCAATTCTCCTCCCTACTTGGCCGTTTGTAGCTCCTTAGCCATTCGCTCATTCGTACTATTAGGAATCGAACACTCGAGCTAGTGGCTTCGAAATATTCTCTGGTAGCATCGGCTAATGCTGCTAAATTTTTGCGGATGTTAGACACGATCACTCGTTCCTCAAATTGCACAGGAGATGTATGATCATCTAGAGTCGACACTCTGTGATATTGCACAACTCTATGTTGATACTCGTTGAATTAGATGTTGTGCATCTCTCCTTTCGGTTGATCTCCAAGGATCTCAGTGTCTCCCTAGTCCCTTGGGACTCGCTCCTCTTCTGGATGTGGTGAAGCTGGTGGGTCGACCTCTTTGTGGTGAGGCATGAGGTTGATGTCTTTCTCTAACTCCTGTTGCTCCATATCTGTATCCATATGTTCAAGTGGTTGCTCTATTTCCTAAGTGAAATCCTGCTCCTACGATGGTTCACCCTATCTGCCTGATGCCAACTGTTTTGATGAGTCTACTACCTGTACAGGTGCAATTTCATCTATCTTTACAAGTTGTGCCCTGTGTTGTACTTGTTCATGCTGCACTTCCTTGTCCTGTCTGCACAACTCTTGTTCCTTCTGGAGATGATCCTTCAACTCATGCAACTCCTTCTCTATTTCCTCCATTCTCTATTTCTCTCTCTGACTTTGCGCATTTCTCTTGTCGTACTTTTGCTTCTTTGCCTCTATTTCCAAAGCTACTTTCTACATAAGTGGGTCTACTCAAAACTTGTAGCTTTATCTTCCTCCATATTGTCGACAATCTTCCTCTTTCCCTTGTCACGCAATGGTATGTTTACCTCTACTACTGCTGTTGCTTCTGATGCTCTTCGGGATGCTGCTTTCCTATCCATTCCACAACGAGGCCAACCGGTTCATTGAGTTTGGAGGAGTCGTAACAATATCTCCATGGGTCTTCCTTTGCCCAATGACATGCCCCGTGGATCTAGTTAACTGTACTCTCATGCAGTGATATTTCACAAGAGAATCCGGGTCATATGGATTATAACTTCGGAGATTGAATGGATATTTCTTCATCTGCTCTGCTTCGAAATCCTCATGCTTGAAACTTCATATCTTGTATAACCTGATCCACAATGGAAGAGCTGGCCAAGGTGCCTTCTTCTTCCAGTGCAGCTTAGCTGTCAATCTTGCCGAGATGTGATATGATAATTCTTGCATGATGAGCTTGTCTAAGGCAAACTTTAGTAGAACATGCAGAGGCTTCTCCACACTGTACATCTGTAAGGAGGTGCCAGATGGTGAGGCATGCCAATGAGATATGTCAATCAATGCCTCCATCACTGCATTCGACATGCAAGGTGGATCATGTTCGAATATCATCTTGTAAACTGGGGTGACAAAATGATTGGACATGTGTGTGATAACTCTTGTGAAGCTGCATTTGGACAACATCTTACAATAAGTGTTCATAGTAGTCTCCTCCGGTGTCCATGCCAACTTCAAGCTAGGGAACTCTTGACCGGCATAGATTGCATCTAAGATATAGGCAGGCATGTAGATTTTTACTTGCATACCTTTGGGTGGCTGTCGAGCCCTTGCTACCTATTTCTTCAGCTGATGATCCAACATGTCAGACCAATTGCATGCTTTTCCTTCTCTGACCAATTGGTCTAACACGATCACCCAACTTTGTGGGAAGGTTTCTATGCTTTCTTGGCCATACAGTCAGCATGAAAAAATGACCAACTATTGATACGCCTTCCACAGTATCTTCATCTTGTAAACCTGGTTGTGTGTAATTCTGAATTTAGTTGAATCCTTCACCGAGTTCTTGAAAATGTCTCTGCAGTTGGCATTGCTGATGGGTATGCTGAAGGGAGTCTCCATGATGATCACAGGCTTCGACATCTGATACATCTCATCATAATCCTGTGCCCTGAAGGTAGCAATCTTCGTCCTGCTGACACTGCTCAATGTCATCATCTCAAGATCAGTGTGCAAGATGATCCAATGTATCATGTCCGTGCATGGGAGCATAGGATATCTGCATGCAATTCGGTACAAGCCAGAATTGTGGATGTTCACATAGACTTGGTGTTCTTCGAGGTTGTCCCCAAATGTGCCTGTAAATTCATCATTGACCTCTTGCCATTTCAGCTAGATGTTTTTGTCTACAGTCAACTTGGTATCTTCATAGATCAGTAGACTTGTAGACAGTCACTCAACTACTGCTCCAGTTGCACTTCCATTAGTGGCCTTTGATCCTGCTCTCTTGGAGGCCATTGATCCTGAACTACTAAGAGGTGGACGAACACTTGCTAGATCTGGAGACAAAGCGCCATGCATGGCATGAAATATGTCATCGAAAACCAAAGAAAACTTGAGGAACGACATGCAACATACCTAGCGATTGACTGGCAAGGATTGCACAATTTTATTTGGGAGGCTAGGAGATTGGCTACTAGAACTGCGCAAAAGGAAGTCTGTCTATCTGGGGAGGCTGGTTGGATGCTATAATTGCGCAATGTGCAATCCAGGCTGGCCTACTGGCTACTAGAACTATGCAATGTGCAATTTTAGCTAGCAGTTGTTGGAGGCCCAGTGACTACATTTCACAATTTTCTGGGCCAGTAGTCACTGTCCCCTAAAATTGCTCAATGCAAGACTAGAGGATAGTCACTAGGAAAAAATGCACATTTCCTAAGAGGAAGACAAAGCCTTCCTTCTCAAGATTGCACAATGCTATCTTGGTGAGGTAGAGTGTGGGCCAAGGTTGCCTAGACTCGTCGACGGGCAACTGAAAGCAAATGTGAATGTGAATTCATGACGATACTGAGTGTAAGTCGAAGTATTGATCGTGCATGAAAACAATGAATGAAATATTCAGAAAACAAAACAACATGCATGTGGGTGAAGCGAGCTGCCGAGTCGGCAACTATTCGTGCAAAATCGTTTCATGCATGCGACAACAGTGAGATGTTAACGAGAACTGAAACGGTGCTAGTACAAGCTAGTATGCATGTAAATGACATCAAGCATTCACATAAATCAAGAAAACAACACTCACACAAGTGAAAAAACAAAAAGTGACAAAAATGCTACAAAAAACAAGTTAAGGAAACTTACCCGTGAATAGCTGAGCTGGATGTGTTGAAGACTCCTGGATGTGCTATGGGATGTCAGAGCTACAAGATTGATGTGAAGAAATGAGCTCTGATGTGTCGAATAAATAAGTTTGAATCTCATGACGCACATGCCACAAATCCAGGAAAAAATGATATTTGGAGGAAAGATTCTAAAATGATATTTGCATGTAAACTCCAACTGCAAAAAATAGCTCCCTAAAATATAGGGATTCTTTTTGCATGTTGCCTTTTTCTATTCCAGGAAAAAGCAACCCATGCATGCAAGTCAAGTTTTCCACGTCTCAGGTGGAACCAATCAACTCAATGACACATCTAACAAGCTGCTTAGTTGGGGGGGAAAATGTGCATTTCTGGGAGGGAGCTGGGCTGACTGCCCAGAAGGTTTGCGCAATTTCTGGGCTGAGCAGCTGACCGCTGGGAGGAATTGCACAATTTATGGGCTGAGCAACCCTGCTAGGAGGAATTGCACAATTTCTGGGCTGAAAAGCCCTGCTGTGAGGAATTGCACAATTTTCTCAGTGAAGCTTGACTGGTAGATTTGCGCAATTCTAGAGCCCAACAGGCTACCAGATAGAATTGCACAACTTTTGGAGGGAAGGTTGGTTCCCTTCCAGAATTGCGCAATTTCTTGAGGGAGTTGCCCAACCTGCAACTGGACCAAGTCTGGAGAAACAACCTGTGAGGGGGATGTAATAAGCTCTCATGGACAGGTTGTCATTCTGCAAGAAAATCACTGAAGCTTGTGTACTTGACAAGGCAATACATGCTGCTATGAAAGGTTGGTAGGGAGGCTCCAAAATGAAGCTAAGGCAAAATTTTGGAGGGTGGTTGTAGCCGCTACAAAAAATGTTTAACCTTGTTTCTCACCTGCTTTATGAATGAATGCTCTCAACAAGTAACAACGTATAAACAGAGGATTGTAAGCATGCTAGAAAATGTTTTAAGAATCTCACTGTTACTGATTCGCCCGTGCTCTCAATAATTCCTTATTCCAACAATTGGTATGAGAGCCCATGTTCCTTTAGGAACAGTCTAACCACTGGAGGGTATATCTATAAGGAATTATGTCTAGGCAAGAGAGTCAAGAGGCTTACTCAAGTAGAATATCAATCATTGATGGAACAAACTATGCCTTTTGGAAAGTAAGAAGGGAATCATACCTTATGTACCTGAGAGTAGATGTTTAGACTTCAATACTAGTAGAGTACAATGTCCCTGACATTCCTCCCACTGATGCAGATGATAAAAAATTGTATGGAAATAATGCTAAAGCCAAGAATGTCATTCTCTTTTGTCTTATTCAATCATAACGTGTAAACATTATGCTCTGTAAGTATTCTAAGGAAGTATGGGTAAAACTTAATTAGAGTAATGAAGGAGATGGCAAAGTCAAGCACACAAAACTTCAAACTTTCAGAATGAGGTTTGAGAGCTTGAGAATGAGTGAAGATGAAAGCATAGTAGAATTATTCCTCAAAGTTGATGAAGTAACTAATATGATTAGAGGACTTGGTGAAAAGGTCAACGAAGAGATGATTGTTATGAAAATATTAAGATCTTTTCCCATGAGATTTAATTCCAAAGTCTCAACTATCCATGAAATGACTAATCTAAAGGATCTTAAGATGGACCAACTGTATGGTACTCTCACAACTCATGAGATTAGGGTAGGAAGAGAAAAGTCTAAACCTAAGGAAGCATCATTCAAAGCATCCAAAAAGGCCAAGGAGCACAAAGATCATCAAGGCTACTCCAACTGTGAATTTTATTAGGAGGTTGCTCGACTATCCAGGAAACTAAAGTGAGGCTGAGGAAAATATAAAGGGAATTTTCCCTTTAAATGTTTTGACTACGGAAGGGTTGGACATTTTCTGTCCAAATTCCCTTACAAAGAAAAGTTGGAAAAGGAAGATGATTAGAAATTTGGAAACAAATCTCAAAAACATCAGAAGAAAAATCTGTATAAGAAAAAATGGTTCTACTCCAAGGAGGATAGCTCAACACCAAAGTGAGACAGTGAAAACTCATCGGAGAATGACTCACATAAGTAGCCCCTTATGGATTTCGAAATAGACTCCAAGAAACAAGGTATTATGGACTCTGAAGAGGAAGAAGAAAGAGTATTGGACCTTGAAGGGGAACTCATCAGTGCCCTTAATGAGCTAAAGAAAGCAAGGAAGAAGAATAAGTAGCTGAAGGAACGACTACACCATGTTGAAGAAGGTATGTATGAATCTGATAATGAGGAGTTTTCTTATCATAAAGAAAAGCTTGAAGAAGCTATCAAGAGAAAATATAGTTTAGTCCTTCTAGTAGAAGAAAAACAAGGAAGTTGTGAGAAACTAGAAGAAGAGAATAAGCAATCAAAACAAGAGCTACTCAAGTTAAGGAAGGAAATGATCTCAAAGAAATACAAAGATGATATTTTGTCTTTGAAAGTTAAACTAGAAGAGGCTAAATAAAAGGAAGAGGTTCTTTAAGATTTGATCTAGGAATGGGAAGAGAATCGTCAAAGTCTTGAAGTAGAGGTTGTATCTCTAAGAAAACGTCTTGAGAGAACAAAGGCCGAGAATGGTTTAAATGAAATTTTTTCTAAAGGGACAAGGAGACTAGATCAGATTCTCAGTAGTCAAAGGCTCGCAAGAGTCAAAACCAGTCTGGGATACTCAAAGAGACAAGAATATTCTATGGAGAAGATAAACTTCAGGTCCATAGGATTCGAAGAACCACAGAGCTATGGGAAGAAGCATCATGAAAAAATCAATGTAGATAAAAGAGTAACAG
This sequence comes from Pinus taeda, assembly GCA_000404065.3. NCBI lineage: Eukaryota > Viridiplantae > Streptophyta > Pinopsida > Pinales > Pinaceae > Pinus > Pinus taeda. The sequence continues at coordinate 77,780 of APFE030368538.1, forward strand.
GGAAAAGAGGAGATCGTCAATGGAGAACGAATCAATCATCTAGACAACCAAGGTACCTTCATGCACAATCTCATAAGATTTCCAACAATAGGCATGCCTATTTATTTTATGGTCACTCGCTGTTATAAGTATCACATCTTTGGACATAAATTTGTTGATTGTAGAAGGATAAAAGTTGATTGTGGTGATGCCTTTATAAATCTCAAAACTCTTCTCTTAGGGATCAGAATGTCTTCTCTCCCTTGTTAAGTGAAGTATAATTCTTCAAATGTAATGATTTTTTGCAAAAATCCAGTTAGTGCAGATGTAGGTTTGAATACCTGTCTAAGTCCCAAAATATTAGACAACCAACTATCCCAAAGGATAAGGGGAGCTAGAAATGAAAGACTAAAAAGAGCATGTATTGTGGACTCACTTTATCAACTCATAATCAAGAAAAAAATGGTATGTGGATAGTGGTTGTTCCAAACATATGATTGGGGATAATATAAATTTTCTGTCGCTAAAATAAAAGGACAAAGGAAAAAATTTCACCTTTGGAAACAATGCTCTAGCAAGAATTAAGGGTAAAGGCATCACCAATCTTGATAAAACACAGAAGCACAAAATGTGTTTTATGTGTGTTATACACACATGGCGAAGACAAGAGTGTGAATGATAAGCATTGAATTGCATATATTATTCACAATGATACATATTTATAATACATTGTAGTGACCCTTCGTTTTATATTCCAAGTGTTCTCATGGAATCCCTTTGACTATTCAACTTCCACACCAACCCTCAGAGGATTAGGTGTCCAACATTCTCCCCCTTAATCAGAAGGGGTATGTATGAGTCTAAGAAGAGATCTCTAATACAAAATGTGAAAAAGTGCATGGCATCACTAGGCTGACTGTGCTCTCTGAAATGCTGGTATAAGGGGGTGGTTTAAGGATAACCACCAACAATAGAGCACTTAGTGCAGTTCCTAGAACTATTCCAAGTTTGGTAAGAAGCTGAAATATTATGCTAGAGGAAGTGTCCCTAATGCTTTGGAGAGGGAGACCTTCAACATGGAAAAGTGAGGCCTACAGCCTGTAGTGGTTTAAGGATGACCATCAAATCTAGAATGCTTAATGCAATTTCTAGAACTCTTACAGAATTGGCAAGAAACTGAAGTCTTCTACTAGAGGAAGTGTCCCCAATTATTTGAAGAGGGAGAAGCTCAACCTAAAAAGGGTGGTCTCAACCCTGCATAGATGGTTTAAGGCTGACCACCAACCGAAGCCATGCTCAGGGGCATCTTTGTCTCTAACTACAACTCTAGATCCGATATGGTAGGTTGTGGCTCAAGCTCGCTTGATGAGGCTTTGAAGCTTGCATATGACTGTCACTACCCCCCTGTCAGATACAATGTGAGAAGATGAAGAGACCTCAACTACAAGAATTTTAAATATTCAAGAACAAATACTGTTGTATGAGCGAAATATATTCTTGGCTGTTGAAGCCCATTGCCAAGAAGCGATCCGTTCAAGATGAATCTTTGTTCTTGAAAGATGCTTGTTTTTGAAGCATTTGTGTGAAGAATGAGTACACTGACCACAATGCTTGCACGGATGAAGATCGAAACAATGATCTTTCATATGGCCAACTTGGTCATAGTGTTGGAGTTTAACAAATTTTGGCTACGAATGTGGAGGAGAATAATATGGAATAGGTGAAGGTGAACTACCATAAAGAAATCCAACACTCTCAAACTGGATGGGCTTTGAATAACTTGGAATATGAAAGGATGCCTCCTTATCATATCCAAGATCTACTATGTGCTTGTTGTGGACAGGCTCTTCCCAAGGTCTGATGATGGGCTTGGGAAATGAAGATTGAACTTTTGCATCTGCATGCAAATCTGCTCCTTCATTAGGCATTGAATCTAAATGAAATTCAGCTTTATATTCTTGTTGTTGATGGGAGTCTGTCTCAATGTTCTGAACATAAATAAGTTCAGAATGATGATTCCACTTTTGTAATTCTTATTGCTGAAGCTAAGATTCAAGCTACAAAAAATATATCTTCTCTTGTGCATTCTGTATACATTTTTAAATGTATCAATAGTGTCTTTACTGATTTTGACTGTGCTATCAACAATGGAAACAATTAGAGTTCTCAATAACTCTAATATTCTTTCAAGCTTAGCCATTTTTCTTAACAAGAGATTTCAACATAACATACGTGAAATACATTTCAGACTTTCAACACATCATTCCCATGTTGCATATGAACCAATGCACAAAGAATATTATACCCATAGAGACTGAACTACACATGGAACTCCACATAACTCATATAATTCAACGATGAATGTATAATGCGTATACCAGATTGTTTGAATTTTTGTTCTTCATACACTAAAATACCAAAAATATTACGAAACTTATGAAACAAAATTGAGGCGCTTGAATTACTTCCAAACCCTCTTGTCAACTTGGGTTACGTGTTGGCCTCCTTTTCCATTGTATTCGATCAAATATTTGTCGGTGCTGACATAAATATTAATCCTCTAGTGGTTGGAAAGATATCATTACTTTTGGTAAGTTTTTGTAAATAAGAATTGACTAGAATTCACTTGACGATGCAGTGCTCTCCTTATAGTGATGAGAAAATATGAATTATCAATCACCATCAATAAGCCTCTCCATTCCAACAACGATTTATGCTCTCATAAATAGCTTCAATAGATGGCAATTTCTCCCCACATAACATAAATGGATATTGTGTGAAGGATTAATTCCTTAATGCATAGCATATGTGATGAACTTGATCACATAAGTCATGCCAATAGGAGCTTGGATGCTTGGAATTTCAACCGTTGCAATATTTGTGATTGGAGAGAAATACTATCATTACCATTTCCTCCATAATTCCTTGTTCGATTCCATATTTCACATGTTTGAACAATGGACGTAGAAGAGTAGGTAGTAACCAACCATGGTGAAAGAGGAAGCATCATCCATGGTGGTGGAGGCAGAGAGGACAACAAAGCCCTCAGTTGTTGTCACTTCTTTTCCCTTCGTTGACAAAACTTTGGCTCCTAGAGACACAATGCTAGACCTAACGTGACTCGATAATCAGACTCTCAGACTGGGCGATGGTCTTCGTTAGGACTTTGATAATGTTACTATAACAAAGGTGAGGACCAGGGAGTCAATGCATTTGTAGTGGAGTATGGAACTGCATAGGAGTTGGTGGAGCGTGCAACGTAACTAGGCATGAGTTATATCATAAAAAAACGCATGTATCAAAATAGGAATGTATGTGGACTGTGGACCTATGGTAGAGTGATGTAGCATTATATCACACAACGTGTGGAGTATGGAGGTGGTGTGGTATGGTGGGAGTTACAAGAGTGTGTGGTATAGGATTGAGCGTGTGCAACATATGTGGACTATTTTTGCTGCTTGGGAAGATGTCGGAAAAACCATTATGAAATTCTTTCTTTGTCCGAGAGCCAAACTAGACTAGGGTATTTGGGCTTCGATACTGAAAATCCAACACGCAGTTCAATTTCAGATCAACTCACGAACATTAGTAAACACCTAATTCATCATTCTGTTCAAGAGTAGCTTGAATTGAGGCTCGCTTCGATGGCCTAATTTTTCTCAATGGTGACCATGATGTCGAATGTAGAATGCAGAGTGTATGAAGAAAGATACCCAGAAGTGGACATGTCTATCATGATTAAGTTCAAGAGCATCACAGACATGGGGTCTATGTTTCCCTTTTGGAGTATAACAACACTAAGGGCATGATTTTGTTCTCCGAGCACTCTTGTTGGCATATTTTTAGTGTTAGCAGTCTCATTCAGGTTGGCCAACATGAACTTGTGATGGTTCTAAGGGTTGACAAAGAGAAGGGTTATATCGACTTGAGCAAGTGCAAGGTTTCAGAGGAAGATATTTAAGCTTGCGAGGAGAGCGCTTAACACAGAGAATCAATAGAGTTGGTGGATAGAAAAACACTAAATTAAGACGTGTAGATTTCAGAATACAAAGAAACGCTGAAAAATGTTTAGTGTGGCAAAACTACAGGTCCTGAGAAGGATAGTTCTGATGCGATGGAAAATGGAAGACCAACAAATATGTAAAATTAGGCTCACAGTAATTATGCAGGGCAAGAATACACCTATAAATCTAATACCATGTTAGACACACATGGCGAAGATAATATTGTGAAAGATAACCATTGAATTGCATATATTATCCACAATGATACATATTTATAATACATTGGAGTGACTCTTGCTTTCATAATCTAAGTGGTCTCTTAGACTCCCTTTGACTATTCATCTTCCACACTGACCCTCAGCGGATTATGTTTCCAATCATGTGGAAGGTCTCAAGCACAATCTGCTTAGTGTTAGCCAAATGAGTGATAATGGTCACAATGTGACCTTTCGATCTAAAGACTTTAATATCCTCAACATGAAGAATGGAAAGTTGGTGGGAAAAGAAATTAGAACTCACAATAATGTATATGTGCTTTGTTATCACTCAGAGGTTTTCCCTAGAAGTTATCAAAGAAGGAATAGTCTGAGGTAACCACAAACCTAATCTTTTAGACTCGAGTTCTAGCCAACCTAAGTCCAGAGAGGGCTCTCTCTTTATAATTTAACTTTGTTTTGAATAAGATTTTAGGCTAATTCTTAGTGTTCATGATTGTTTTGTTTTGATTGGGTGGTGGAATTAAGAAAACAGATGGGCAGAGCAAGTATTCAGGCCATTGGGTTGTGGAGTCAATAAAGAGTGGTTGAACTGAATCTGATCAATCACTAAGGTAAGAGTTCACAGGGCAGGCTAGCACAACAAAAGCAAATCTACAGGTTCAAATGGATGAAATAGTCCTAACTAGGGAAAAGGGAAATGAAGGATCCTTAACTGGGATTAAGATGAAGAAAGGAAGGATGATTAGTAGCAAAGGGAAATGAAGAATCCTTTACTATGGACCAAAGGGGGGTAAACTATGGAAGTAAGGGAGAAATTAAAAATTCCCAGACCAAGACAGTTTAGTAGAAAACATTAAGAAAGAAAACAGTTAAAATAGAGAGCACTTAAGTTAATTCTGATGATATCATTGTTGAAAATTGGTAACAAGAAATTGCTAAAAATAGTAGTTTGGGCATCAGTGCTGGATTGGGCAACAGGGAATGAAAAATGGAAGTGCTAAAAATAGAAGTTCTATTTTTAGTAGTGTAGTGTGGATTCCTATTTTAGTCAGTCCCTGGGCTAGAAATAGGAAGTAAAATTTGAATTTGGTCTTACCAACAGTTTGAATATTAATTAATTAATTCAGTATGAGTTAATTAGTTAAGGAAAATCAAACTTGAAATCTTTGTGAGAACATGCAACAATTTCTCCATTGATTGGGGAATGTGTCCTTGATTTGCTCCACTGATTGAGGGAATTAAGGATGAGTTCTATATTGAGAGGATCAGTTGACTTAGTTTAACTTAGTCAAGTCTAGTTAGATTAATTTAACAAGTTGTTAAATTAATGAGATTCAATTTGTTGATGCTTGCATGCATGTGACAACTGCTATTTCAGATAACTGAGTATTCACTCATGGATAACTGATGCATGTTAGTTTAGAAAGAGACCTAGTTGAGATCATATAAGGGACAATGTACTATCAGATGCTAAGATATTCCTAGTGGCTATTCCTCGCATGAGGAAGGAATCTTCTTCCTTCTATGATTGCGTAGTTGGACCTGAGGTGACAGCAGGTATGATTTGGGCCAATTCACACATGCTATGTAATTGGACCCCAATCAAAACTGCGCAATGAAATAGGGGCTTGGAAGACTTGTGGAGCCTATATATACAGGCCTAGATAGTCCATGAGCTACATCATCAGAGTACAAAGAGAGAAGGATAGCTTTTGAGCTTATTCTTTTTATATGTTGTTGAGGATTTCCACTTGATTGATAATACAGAGATGGGGTTTTAGGCTGGTGCTTTCCCTAGGTTATATCTTCTATGTTATGGTTGATTACTTCTCATTCTCAGTTATATCTGTTCATGCTTGATGTTGCTCATGTTCATTTAAGCTTCCGCAAAGTTTATGGTAGATGTAGATCTAGTATTATGCTTTAGTACATTGCATATATCAGTTTGATCTGCAGTTGAAATTTCTACATGATATTAGTGAGCTAGCTAATTTGTAGAGAAAATTCTACTATCATTCCTTGTTTGGTTTTAAGATTTCGTAAGAGACACATATGAATATTTATAACATGAAGAGAAAACAATATTTAAACATGAAGAGATAATACTTATTTGTTCCAACTATGCACAAGAATCCATTGAAATGTCCTCAACTTTATTTCATATCCAGCAAAACCAGTCCAGTATTGAATACAATAGCTCCTCAGCTCAAAATAAAATGTCTATAGAAATATATTTTAATCCAAACTAATTACTTCAATTTGTGATTTATACAAAAAATGATACAAAATATCTCATAACAATATGAGAATTATTCTAGGAAACTGAAAATATCTTCAACACGAATATAAATATAGATGGAGCACTACTTTCTTACTGTCCCTTTTATTGTGACTGTGCTGGCTGTTGTAATTTAGATTTAGCTCTTTTAGTTGCTTTGTAGTTGTGTGATGGAATTACTTTCTATCTTCTACCTACTGATACTCTTTCCCTATTCTGCTTTGACTCTGTCTTACTTGTTCTACTTGGCAGCCATGTTTTACCATGTAGATTTACTGCAGTGACTTTATAGTAAATCTGTAAGTTTTGTCCACCATTCAATGCCAAGTAACTGTTGGGTCTTGAAAATGTCATTCATTTCCATTACACTTTTACTATTATGTCCATTATTTCACCTCCATTTCACTACTATGTCACTACATTCATCCCACTTTCATTATCATTGGGCACATTTATGTTTTTCCAAACTTTATTAATTCTTAGCCTTTTTAAGTGAATTTGTGGTTAAAAATTAGAAAATAATGTGCATATGCTTATACCTAACAAGTGGGTTGAGATTGTTGACAGGTGTAGGTTGAAAGGAGGCTTCTAAAAGACCCTTATGTGGCACCCTAGGGCCAAATTCGAATTTGAGTGGAAAGGATCATGGGGCCATGAGGATATGTGTCACATCTCCTAATTGTATTGTAACTCTAAGAAGACATGTGTCTTATCAGTTCCTATTTTGATTAGGACTCTAGAGGTAGAGGGAGAGATTCATGGACTCTCATTAATGAGATGGCTTCTCATCTTTTTGTATAAATAGGAGATCTCTCTCCTTCATTTGTTAATCTCAGCTTGTTAGCTTAAAGCTTAGAGTTTAGAGCTTAGCTTAGCTTGGAGTTTGTAGTTTTTCCTTGATGGCTTTTGAAAGCTTTGGAGAGCTTTGTTGTACTTTGTAATTTTGAAGAATTTGAATAAAGCTTTGTGTTCTCACATGGAAGGAGATGTGAAAGTAGATGTCAGGAGCACATTAGAATGTAAGGTAGAGTAGATCATTTTGTAAATTTTTCTTGATTCATTATGTCATTTGATTGCTTTCAAAGTTTGATAGATTAGATTTTCCATTCATGCAATTTTAATTCATGTAAGTGTGTTCAACCGGTTGATTGTAGATTAGTTTTTCTTTACATGTTTTTGCATCAACTAGTGACATGAGATTAACCCCTCTGCTGACTTTGCTTTTCTTAGTTTTTTTTATTCCAGTTTTGTTTTAATTTCAGTATTCTTTACTTTAGTTAGTTAGTTTAGAAATCAACTTGCTCATGTCATTGATGATTACCTCCGAAAGCCATTGCTTGACTAACTAGCGAGGGATCAGATTGTGAATGTTTTTAATTGATTTTAGTTTTAGTTTTATGCAATTAGATATTAAATTTCTCATATCATTGACGGTTACCTCCGAAAGCCATAGCTAGACTAGCTGGCGAGGGATCGAATTATGAATGTGTGATTTGATTTTAGTTTTACTTTTCTGCAATTAGATATTAAATTTCTCATATCATTGATAGTTACCTCTGAAAGCCATAGCTAGACTAACTGGCGAGGGATCAAATTATGAATGTGTGATTTGATTTTAGTTTTATTTTTTTTTGCAATTTTTGATTTCTTTGAGTGCAGTAGCTTAAATCACTTTTCTGTATTCAGACAGCAGCAGAGATAATAGTTTCATGATCAGTAGTTCATTATTTACTTGTTTTAAATAACAACACATTTTCCATTCTTGTTCAAGCATTATTGTCATCACTAGTACATTCTAAGACCTTCTAAAGTGTTAAGTTCTGGAAATCATTATAGAGGACATAATTGCCTTAAAATCTGTATCCATACTTGCCTTCTAGAGACTTAGGAATAGGATTTCCATTTGCATTAGACAATTTAGGAGATCAATAAGAACAAACCCCCAAAACAAAGCAAAAACTATAAAACAACGAAGTAAGAAAAAGGTTAACTAAGCACATATGGTGCACCACACTTCATCAGTTTACGATACCTGGATTGATAATTTATGTAGAGCAATTTAAGACGTTAAATTGACTAGAAAGTAACTTCAATATTATCATATTTCTATATATCTTGTTATCTTTTGTATACTTAGCAAAATTTGGCTTGTTGGTAGACAAGTGCTTTACCTCATGCTCTATGTAAAATAGATTTTCAAGACCATCATATAGTACCTTTCCAGTGGGCAAAGATTTCACCCCTGAAGTACTGTTTTGGTTTTTGACCAGCTTGATTAATCTTTCAATATAACCCTCTTGAGTCATCAGCTTGTCATGTATTACCATAGTGTTGCGGGATTTTATCCCCTAAGGCTCTTGGGTGGAACCCTAGCAGACTGAAAGTTGTCTAAATCAAGAAATGCACACACACACAACCATTATGCTAGAAAAAGCTATCTCTAAGGTGAGAAGGACATACCTGAAGTCCTATGTTTGGGTAGTTACTCAAGGGTGCAAACCCTTCTTCACGTCCCTTTCGCTCCTTTGCCCTGCAAAAGCAACAATTCCAAGGAATGCAACAATATATGGACAAAGATTTACATAAAAATGATATTTATGTTATATAAGAAAGGAGTTAGTTACAAACTTTTAAACATCCATTCATACATGAAATTCAAATATGAACATCATTAACATAAAGAAAGAAGCATATCGGGAACAAGACGTGTTTCTTTATTAGACAAATAGAATAGTACAAAAAAGAGCAATATCACCTGAACCACTTCTGCAGGCTCAAAGCTCAGCCTCCTTCTGGATCCGTCCCGCCTCAAGCCTCTAGTAGGTCACCTTCCAATTCACTCCAAGATGCCATAACTAAGGGATGAACATCAAATGACAAGGAAACAAGGGTTTCCTATACAAATGGGGGAAGTGCAGAAGGCACAAGGGTCTTCAGACCTGATCAGGGGAAAAAACTCAATATAATAACCTTGCTCTATCTTCTCCCCTCCTTTAGGCCTTCCCTTTGATGTCTTTTTATACCAATTCCAAAGTAGTTTTTTAGTTAGGAATTGGTTGGGAACAGCTGAGGCCACGGGCACTAACAGGCGATCAGCAGGTAAAACCCGCGATCTCCGCCCGAAAATAAGGAGTTTTATATTTT
>APFE030368538.1:101098-154049 GCA_000404065.3 Pinus taeda
CTGAGCCCTGAAGTCTGCAAACGCCAACTAGGAACACAAGAATGTTGTTCCCCAGCGGAGTCGCCAGTTCTGTTGCGGGATTTTATCCCCTAAGGCTCTTGGGTGGAACCCTAGCAGACTGAAAGTTGTCTAAATCAAGAAACGCACACACACACAACCATTATGCTAGAAAAAGCTATCTCTAAGGTGAGAAGGACATACCTGATGTCCTACGTTTGGGTAGTTACTCAAGGGTGCAAACCCTTCTTCATGTCCCTTTCGCTCCTTTGCCCTGCAAAAACAACAATTCCAAGGAATGCAGTAGTATATGGACAAAGATTTACATAAAAATGATCTTTATGTTATATAAGAAAGGAGCTAGTTACAAACTTTTAAACATCCATTCATACATGAAATTCAAATATGAACATCATTAACATAAAGAAAGAAGCATATTGGGAACAAGACGTGTTTCTTTATTAGACAAATAGAATAGTATGAAAAAAGAGCAATATCACCTGAACCACTTCTGCAAGCTCAAATCTCAGCCTCCTTCTGGATTCGTCCTGCCTCAAGCCTCTAGTAGGTCACCTTCCAATACTCACTCCAAGATGTCATGACTAAGGGATGAACATCAAATGACAAGGAAACAAGGGTTTCCTGTGCAATATGGGGGAAGTGCAGAAGGCACAAGGGTCTTCAGACCTGATCAGGGGGAAAAAACTCAGTATAATAACCTTGCTCTATACTCTCTCCTCTCCTTTAGGCCTTCCCTTTGATGTCTTTTTATACCAATTCCAAAGTAGTTTTTTAGTTAGGAATTGGTTGGGGACAGTTGAGGCCACGGGCACTAACAGGTGATCAGCAGGTAAAACCCACGATCTCCACCCGAAAATAAGGAGTTTTATATATTTTTAAGTGTTTTAATACATATACGCGGGTTGGGTATGTATGAACCCGCGTATACACACGTTTAACTCAAGTCAATGTCGCGTACAGGGAATAAAACACTGTTTTTGAGATTTTGGACTAGGTGTGGAAGGAGGGGTTGCCCTAGGCCATGAGTGTAGCATCACAAACCATAATGGTGAGATTTGGAGCTATAACACATAGGACTGGGAAGTCTTTTTTCTCTTAATATGCCATACTTTATCATAAAAATATCAATGTCTGCTTGGATGCTTTGACACCTTTTCTCCAGATTTAGCATTAGGTTCCTTTTGGTGAGAACCTTCTTTATGTCAATGATGGTTGATGTTCTATCATCAATTTCTAGTTCATTAAGTTGGTACCTATTTCTACTGTTAAAAAATGTGATCAATTGGTTGGCTGCTTTAGGCATATCCCCCAATTCTACTCTTGTCTTGTGGATTACCTCTGTAGCCACTTTTACTAGTTCAAAAATAACTTGAATACCAAACATCATTGATGGAATCAATGATGTTGGCCCAAAGAATTTATTTCATGTCTCGTAGTGGCTCTTGCAATATCAAGTCCTTTTTAAGGACTTTTATTCTTTCTACCATTCTTTGGTTCTTCTCAAAATTCTTCCTTTTGTTGTATCTGGGCAGGTTTACAGTCAGTCTCCAGATTTGACACTTTTTCTCTAAGTTTCTTGAGTTCAGTGGCCTGGATGCTCATTTCCTCCATGGCCTTTACCAATTCAGCTATTTGTTCTGTGGAAGTACCTGCGCTTGTAGATGCCCCTGTGCCCACTGATGTACCTGTTACTGGGAAAGATGCAGCTAGTGGAACTATGGGTGCTAAGGCAACAACCAATGTGGAGGGTACTGCTGTAGAGACTATAGGGATTACAGTCTGAGGAGTGGTGGCCAACTCACTCTGCTTAGATTGTATCAAGTTATCCAACTCCTTTTCTGTTTCTTTTAATTGTTCATTCAGCTTGAGGACTAAGTCTATAAACTCTTCCTCCTTCTGTGTTTCCAACACTTCGGCTGTCTGAGGATGATGTAGAGGAGGAATTTTAAGCTGCTTCTTCAGGGCAACTATGTCATCATTTTTCTTCTTGATAATCTTTCTACAGCTTTCACATCCTTGGGATCATGTCCCAGTTCTATGACTAAGTTCTATAAGGACTTTATTATGGTGTCCTTGGCCTGTGAAGAGGCCTTCTCCAACTAGAATTGTGCTGATATATTATTCATAGAATTCTGGAGTTGGTTGGCTACAATTACTTTGCTGGTTAGAGTGGAGTAAACCATTTCCCTAATCTACTTGTGTAACTCAATTTGGTCAATAGGATGGATATCCTTTGCCCATACTTCAAAGTCCGTTTTTAGATAATCTGCCATTGATCTGGGATGCTGTGTGGTTGGCTTCAAAAACTCATCTGCATCTTACCTTCCTTTATGTCAAAGGACGACATTAGCCTTGTTTGATTTGTTGGAGCCATTTTCAAGTAGTGTGCATAACTTTGAACTTTTAATCTTTCATTTCTTGCCTTGATTTCTTTGTATTTCTCTTTGATATCTTGGCTCTAGCCAGTAGAAGCCCTGAAGGAGGATACCTCCAATCTCTGCTTCCCTTCTAGAATTTGAGTCTATGAGGTGGAAGGTTCTTGTGTACCCCTTGAATGAGTGGTACGCATGCTTCTTGCTCCTGTAGTTCTTGCTGTCTCCTCAGTATACTCCTGTTCTGAAAATGGCTTCAACCTTTACCTCTTGACATAAGTTTGGGCCACAGGTCTACTAGAAGGAGTGGCCTCTTCTCTATCTCTTTTAAGATTCCTCTCCTCATTTAGAGGAGTCTATAAAATAGGAGGATTTCTCATGATTTGTTCTAGTTGAGCAAATTCTTCTTAAATTCTCAGGTTGTTCTGATTCCTTTGGTTGCTCTGATGGCCTTGGTTGCTCTGATGGCCCTTCTTCTGCTATTTGTCCACTGTGTTCTTGTGATTGCCTTTGAGATTGAGTTTCTCCTGGCACCTGTACAAATGAATCCTCATCAAGCCTTCTATCTAAATCAATCAATACATTATTGACATCAGTTTCTGTGCTATCTCGGTCTACCAGAGTGTTTTCCACCCATTCAAGCTGATTTGCATACTGCTCAATTTCAAGGATTCTATGGTGGATGTAAGGAGATAATTTATTCTTCTGTATCCTATTGCAAATGAATTCTAAGGGGTCATACTTCCCGATGAAACTTTGTTTCAGTCTCAACCTTTGGAGGATTCCCTCTACGTCCTTCCCTGCTTCCCTATTGTTACATATGAAAGGACTAAGCTGATCTTTTATCCTAAGCTGAGCCTTCTTCTTCGCTTTCACAAAATTCACCTCATCTGAATTGATCATTTGTCTATAGTACTCTAGGGCAAACAATCTCATAGGGAGGTATCTGGGCAGTTTGTAGGGAGCCAACTCACATCCATAGATTCTGATTTCTGTGTGGTTTCGATAGAAGTACCAATCCCCCACTCTATACTGTTTTGATAATTGAAGGACCCTCTTGATGTTTGCACTGATTCTAGGGGGAGGGCTTCCTAGTAGCATAGTTCTCACTGAATACACAAAGAGATCTATGAAATCAGTATAAGAATATTGAGAGTCGAATTGGTGGATTAATGAAGTCAAAAAGACCATTGATCTGGGGTTGCCTCTGGTATCAATATTTTGGAGGGTGATTGGAAATCTATCATCTTGATAATAGAGGAACAAATGATATAGAACTGAAGAATATTTAAACACTCTTTCATTATCCATCCTCATGAATTGATCATGCATTTTATCAGCAATGAACTTAGCATAGTCAAACATGATGGTTGGTGGTTGCCTAGGAGAGTATATGAACATAAAGGCTATAATGATTTCATCGAAAAATTCACTTGTAGTATAGCCTAACACATTGGATATCATGTCTATTATGTCTTGGCCAAGGTCAGAGAATATGGTATATAGGTATGGTGGAGAATCCTTTGGAATGTGTTGTTCTTCCCTGATAAAGGTCTGGTATAACTGAGCAAGTTTGATTGAGGTGAGTGTAGGGTATCTGTTCAGGAAATCTCCAATAGAAAGAGGGATCAGGATTTGGTTTGGTTGTAATTGTAGCATTTCGTTAATGGACTCAGTAGTGATGGTAAATAATACAGACTGATCAGGGGTTGTCACTGCCCTTTGGCTGGGATCATAATTCATATGGAAGTAATGGATAATCTTTGGGAAGATATGGACTCTGGGTAACTGATATTTGGGTAAACCTGACTCCCAAAGCCTATAGAGTCTACATGGTTTAGGTGCTGGTCTCTGTACCTACAATATAGTTTCAAAGGGGATTCATGGATAGAAGTATCTTTAATATGGAAATCTTTGTCTACTAGTGGGAGATGGTCTAGATCTCTATGAGGAGTAGAAATGGGCATGACATTTATGCATTTGGGGCAACCATACTTGGTTCTTGTGGATTCAAGGATGGGGGCAAAGGGCTTTCAGTGAATTTTAGGAAAAACTGGTCCAATTCAGGTATTTTGGAGTCCCTAGGAAATTATCTTACTAAATTACTTAGGAATTGGAAGCAATTTAGTCCAGGTTCTGGAACAAAACAAGGTTTTTCAGTGAATTGGGATAAATACTTGGTTTCATCTTTTGGACTGAGTAATGGCGACTGTACACTATTTGCAGGAAGCAGACGGGTCTGCAAGGTGGTCTGGAATTCAACAACTTTGGTAAATTGGCAGTTGGATGTAGGTTGACGGTTGCACGTACTTTGGTGCTTGCATGGAGGTCAGAGTGCTCTTTTTCACAATAAAACAAAAAACAATGCGTTTTTTAGTTTTATTTGTCAAGTCAATGATTTTGGTGGGTACACTAGGAAAAGGACAGTTATTGTTAAGTGGGAAACATGACAGTTTGTCATTTAGCGAGATCATATCACACCGCTTTTGGGATAAAGTGGTTTTGGGGGGATGCCGCCAAATGCCATTCATTGGGAACCACGTAGCGGTGGGGTGAATAGTAAAACCACCCATATCAGGCGAGTAAAGGTCAGCCTTCGGAGGCTGCCCAATATGAGCGTCGGCCATTGGATCTGAAGGGGTCAGATCGCATGGTGATCGAGGTAATGATTTAATGTGAGGTTTAATGGAGGGGCCCGACAGGGTTTTAATGAGTGGAAGGATTAATTAACTGGGGATTAAGGAGGTTTAATGACATCGGGAGGGATTTCATTAGCGAGGATAGATTATTAATTAATCACTGATTGATTAATTAATTTCTTTATTTGGCGATGGGTCATGGTTATTAATTAGTCGCTGATCGACTTAATTAATCCCATTAATTAGTTTATTAATAAGTTTATGTTTCAAACTTTGGGGCGGGATATTATTAACATAGAGGTTTTTAATAAAACATACGGGAAAGGGGTATTTTTGGGATTTAATAAATAATGTTAGAAGTCATGAAATGAAAGCAGAAAACAAAGTGCGCTAAGTATAATGTATGTTGAATTTATTTGTTCTTCACATTAAACATCATAACTTAGGCTAAATGCACATTTCTGGGTTTTTGTGGAAAAGAGGTGTTTTACATGGGGGTGATTACTTTCCCTAGGCAAATGGTGCTTTTACCTTAAGGAAAGGGATTTTTTAGGGGAAATGAGTGAATTAGGGAGGGAGTGAATGTTTATAAGGGGTTTTTTGTACTTAGACCCTATAAGTTATTGGGCTGAGGGTCTAGTCCCTCCAAAAGTCAGAGAAATGCTCTGAGCTGCTTTAACTTAAAGTTTTAGGTACTTTTGACTTTGCTTATTGTAAATTAGCAAAATTGAAGGTAAAATGATTGGGGAAATTA
Organism: Pinus taeda; assembly: GCA_000404065.3. NCBI lineage: Eukaryota > Viridiplantae > Streptophyta > Pinopsida > Pinales > Pinaceae > Pinus > Pinus taeda. Next base: position 106,882 of record APFE030368538.1, read on the forward strand.
ATCACTTGACTTTGTGTAAATTCCCAATTATCATTCATACTTTAGCAACTTGTTGATGAAAGTAAATGATATGATCTTAACTAATCATTCATCACAATTCTGCAACCATTCAACTATTTACCCATCTACTCATCCTACCATTTTTTCTACTCTTTATTAGGGTGCACTTAAGCTCGCAAACCCTTATCAAACCTTTTCTTTTCTTTTTACAATAAAAATCTATTTAAGTCTATCCTTATTACATCCAAGGGCCTAGATTAACCTGTTGAGCTCCTTTTATTTACTCTACCTATCCACTTATCTGCCAAGATTAAATAGTTTGGTCAGATTTTATTCTCTATCTCTAAACATGAAATTCAAAACATGGAATAACCAAGATTAAATTGTTTGATTACCATGGATTGTGGCATGAATAACAAGTTGCACACAATTATTATTATGTAGAAAAGTAAATAGTAGTGGCATTTGGACTTGCACACTTTCATGGTCTTTTTTCCTTTTTCCCTTGGGGTTCATTTTTCATCTTTTTTGACCTTTTTTACTCTTTTTGTCCTTTTATTTTTCTTTTAGGACATACCCTCTTTACATTTTTTAATTTTTTTGATTTTTTGAATATGGAAAACATATGTAGAAAGCAAAGGTATGGACATATTACAGTTTTAACCTCAGATATTCAAAAGTTATGACACCTATTGGTATAGGAACATAACAGTGGCTCCACTTGGGGATGGCATTTCCTAGTGAAATGTCAAGAACTAGTAGATCAATGGCCCTCTCAATTATTTTGATTTTACGCTGCAACTTTCCATTTTACTTTGCTTCTTAATTGATATTTATGATAGTGAAACTTTTTTGAAGCTTAGGGCCTTCTCTTCGGGCTTCAACTCCAAAATTTACCATCCAATCCATACTAAACTTTGTGAAGGATATATTATGTACATGTGATTAGTGAAATCAGTGACTGGGATCTATATAGTGCTTAAGCATTCGACCATTGACTGGTCCTCCTTCTACTTTTGCACCATCTAATTCTTTGAGGAAAGAAGCATTATTACTTATGAAAGCATAAATAATGTAAGGACCTTTCCATAGGAAGTCAAAATTCCCATGTTTACCTTTGTCCTCCCTTCTTGAGTCCCATTTCAAAACTTTATCTCCTAGATAGAAATATTTTTCCTTGGTTCTTTTGTCAAAAGCTTTCTTGATTCTTTCCTTCACAATTTGGGACCTGATATACACTTCTTCCCTGGTCTTCTACAAGTGAATTGTCTGGTTGATCCTCCTTTGAATATCATTTGGCTTAACCTGTGCTTCTTGGAGAAATTTCATCACTGGGACTCCCAAAAAAGATGGGAAAACAACCTACATTCCATAGACTAGTTGATAGGGATTGGTACCAATGGATTTTTTTATGGTCAGCCTATCTGCCCACAAGGCATTTACTAGTTTCTTGTTCCAGCTTTTCTTGTTAACTTCCAACAATTTTTTGATGATATTCATTAAGCTCTTATTGGAAGACTTTGCGAGTCTATTTCCTCAGGGATAATAGGGTGTGGAGTGACGAAGGGTTATGTGATATTTGTTGCAGAAATCAATCATCCTCTTTGATTTAAAGGCTGCTGCATTGTCTGTGATGATTTTGGTGGGGCAACCGAATCTGAACATAATGTTGGCCTCAAGGAAACCTATTATGACAGTATTAGTAGCTTGTCTTGAGGGTATGGCTTCTATCCACTTTGTAAAATAGTCTGTGGTAGTCAAGATCCATCTATGTTGGGAAGAGGAAGGGGGATGAATTTCGCCAATGAAGTCAAGAACCCACTGTTGAAATGGTGTTTTAGTAGATATAGGTTTCAAAGGTAATGGCAACAATTTTCTTTTTCCTTCAAAATTTTGACATTTGTGGCAAGAGGTTACAAACTTCTCCACGTCAAAAAATAGAGCGGGCCAGTAAAAACCAGCCCTTAAGATCTTATCAGTTGTTGTCTTCCAATAAAGATGTCCCCCACAGTCCCCTACATGAAACTCTGTTAATTTTAGGTATGTTCTATGCTAGAGAAATTTATTTAAATTTTCACAGTTAGCAATCACATCATCATTAAGATAAACTGTAGATAGAACATGAATATAAATCGCAGAAGACAAGCCAAGACAACATGCCACAAGATGTGGCACTAGCCAGGGACAAACCGCACAATGTGGGGAAACCCTTGATCAATTCTTCTTTTATGTTCTTCAAAGTTCAACAGAGAAAGAGAGAGAGAGAGAGATATTATGTTTACAATAGAAATCAACACTTTGACTTATCTAGATATGAGCATAGATTATCTCCTATAACGATGAGATCAGTTGAAGAGATTCTGCTTCAACTAATTCTCTAAGGTGACTCCTTCACCTATCATCGTGCTGCATCTGGTCCTCTTGCTGCAACACTGCATATTGCACCATAATGCACTAATCATGATTATCATCATGTTGCCCATGTCCATGATCTTATCTATCATCATGCTTCCCTTCATGTCCATGATCTCATCCATCATCATGTTGCCCATACTAATGTGTATCATCATCATGTTGTTGCCCTTGCTAATGTGCATCATCATTATGATGCTGCCCTTGCTAATGTGCATCATCATTATGCTGCCCATTAAATTGATCCAAGTCTGGTCATGAACTATGAACCAACGCTTTCTCCACATGTTGCCCTCCAAGTCTTCTGCACTTGTTGTCTTTTACTGTGATTGGTTAGGGTTTGTTTTCACTGCAACAACCCTTCATTCAACCAACAAATCAATCTTGAATTTACTGCGGCCTAGGCAAGGAGTAAAGCCTTTCTTGTGAGCTATTATTTTGAGCATATGGTAGCCCTTAACAACTCAACATAGGCTTGTTTTGGGAGGCTAGGCCTGCAGCCTACCTCTACTAGCTGTGGCCCTCCAACAGCCCACCAAAACAACCCTCGTCTAATCCTCAAGAAAATCCATAATACTTCCCATCAAACTCAACTTTCCTCCAAGAGACCTCAACCCCTTTACCGACAACTCAGACTCCAAAACTGTGAGCTCTGATTGCAGCCTAGGTCAACTTGCGACTAGAGCATCACGATTAGGCTAGCTTGGTGTCTCACTCCTTCTCCAAAAACCTAAGACGTGGAGAGGAGGAGATCACTTCAGGAGTGTGTGTTGCAAATGACATCAGATCCTCTTCTATTTATACCAAAAATGTATAGGTTGAATAGACATGATGTTTGGGCTTCTTGAGCCTACATAAGTTGCTGGTCGGCTTGATAATAATTCGATAATCAAAATAAATTCATATCTCCATAAATACTTATCAGAATTGGATGATCTTTAGATCAATCCTACACCTCTCGACAAGAGGGATCCAATAAAAATATCAGTTGCCATAAATAAGCTGACCCACATGGATTTTGGCCCTAGTTGTGAATTTTAACAAACTCTTGCAAGATTTTATCAGATTCTTCCTTTAACAAACAATTTAGAAGGATGCCTTCATGATTTTTCCAAAATAAAGCATTGTCAACTATGCAAAACTTCAAAGATTTCATTTTTAAGAACCTACTTTTAGTCCTCGATAGCTTAGGAGAAGATTGAAGATTTTGTAGAACGTATATTATGTCAGCATACCATGGTGAGTCTATAAAGGCTTGGCTGATCTGTGGAGTCGCCATCTCCTCTTCATTATTCAGTTCTCAATGAAATTTATGTATAGGGCTTGACAGTTTGATTCGGCCATGAGTTTTGCTAAACCTTGGCCTTTGATCAATTTCATATGTTTAATTTCTAAATCATATTCTAATATGGTAGCTATCCACTTCCCTCTCTTTCCATCAGGTCCATCCTGTGTTAGAATGTCTTTGACTGCAACATTGGGAACATAAACTACTATATGAGAGTACAAGATATAAACTTTGAAATCTTTAATCACTTTAACCAGAGAAAAAGCCTATTTTTCCATTATATTATACTTTAAAGGTGCATCTCTTAGGGCTTCACTAAACAAGGCTATTGGTTGTTCAAAACCTTGGTCATTTTTCTATAGTAGGACTACAACAATTATATGTTCTGAGGCGAAAGTAAAAATGATGAAATCCCTATCAAACATTGGACTAATGAGAACTGGTGTTTGTGTTAAGGCTAAATTTATATCTTCAAATGACTTTTTAGCCTCTAGATTCCATTTAATAGTCGAATCTTTCTTTAACATGTTGTTTAGTAATCTAATCAGTTCAGCTAAGTTAGAGATAAATCTTCTCAAAATGTTTATTTTGCCCAAAAATGCTTGAAGTTCTTTGATATTCCTGGGGTGTGGTATCTACAAAATGGCTTCAATTCTTGTTGGGCAAATCTAGATACCATCTTTGGAGATAATGTGGCCTAGTAATTTCCCCCGTTCCAACCCAAATAAAGATTTTTTAGCATTCAGAGAAATTCCATACTTCCTGCACTTAGTGAAGACCCGCCTAAGATGATCTAGGTGTTGCTGATTTGATTTAGAGAATACTGTGATATCATCTAGGTATATTACCAGGAAGTCATGGATTTCCTTAGCAAAGGCTATGTCCATTGCTCTTTGAAAGGTATTCCCTGGGTTTTTTAACCCAAATGGCATTTTCACATACATGAAAGTGCCCCATGGTGTCGTGAATGCAATTTTTCCTTGATCATCTGGGTGGACTAGGATTTGGTTATAACCAGAAAACCCATCTAACAATGAGATTCTGGTGGAACCTAATACCCTTTGTAATATGTGATCCATTTTAAGAAGAGGATAGTTATCCTTGAGTGAAACTTTATTTAAATTCCTAAGGTCAACACACAACGTAATTTCGCCAATTTTCTTTCTTGTAGGTACCAAATTAGAAACCCACTATGAGAATCTAATTGGTGCAATAATCTTAGCTTCATACATTCTTTTGATCTCTTTTTAGATGGAAGGCAATAGAATGGGGTTAATCCTTCTAAGCTTCTGTCTAAAAGGCTTCTAGTTTTCTTTTAATGGAATGGTGTGTTGTATTATGCTGGTATCATAGGACTTAAGGTCCTCGTAATTCCAAGCAAAAACATCTTGGAATTCCTTTAACAGTTCCATATATTTCACTTTTTCATTGGGAGGTAATGATTTTGAAATTTTTATCAGTTTGGGATCTTCTTTAGAGCCTATATTACATTTCTCAATGTCTGATTTCAAGGGTTCCATTTTAGGCTTTTTAGGAATATCGTTTGAATCAAATAAATCCTCCAAAGGAGTTAATCCTTTGGGCAAGAAATTGTCATTAAGGTTGATGACTTCAGATTCTTCATCGACTGCTTCATCAATTTCCATTTGTTTTAGGTTTCGGATATCTGATTTTGTAAACTTTGTGGGATGAAATCTATCTATTTGATCATCTTCTACTTTGTTAATTTCCATTTCATTAGTGCAATCGAAATCTAATGTTACGTCTATGTCTATGTTGCTATTTACAAATTCCTCATCTAAAGTAAAAAAATTGTTAATCTGTTGATCATTCTCGAATACTTGCCAGTTCTTTAAGTTGTCAGGAATAGCAGGTCTATGCCTAACCTCAGCAGTGTACAGATGGTTGGGCTGAAATGGCAACTTGCAAGTACTAGCAAACATGGCTAAGCTGTGAGCTTGTATGTTGTGTTTTCTTGGGATGATAGCAAGCTTGGTTTCTAAAAAGGTATTTAGTATTTCTACCACTATCCCTCTATAAAATCCTAACCTAGGATCCCTAGTCATATAAACAACATTAATTTGTTTTATTACCAATTCAGAATCTCCCATAATAGAGACTCTTATGGCTCCTAACATTTTTATTAGTTTCAGACCTAACAGAAGTGCTTCATATTTGGCCATGTTGTTTGTACATTTAAAGTTCAATCTGTAGGCATGACCCTCTGAATGATCATTTTCTAAGTTGTAAATCCATACACCTGCTCCTGCACCTAGTTTGTTGACTGACCCATTAAATTTAAGATGCCAAAAAATTTCATGTTCATAATTCTCACTGTCTGGGGGAACAAAATCTTCTTTGACTAAGGTATCTAGGTCATCCTTATTATCTGAAATCTCATGAATTTGGACATTTTGATTTTCTTTTAATTCTGACATTTCTTTCGGTTCTGCTTCTAATTTGTTTGAAGTATCTTCTTGATTACATTCAACATTGTAAAGTATGAAAGAATCAATATCAGAATGTACTGAATATATAGGAAAGTTTTGAGGCCTCTCTTGGGTACTCACTACATACTTCATTAGAGTCTCTCTATACGGTTTCTTGGGATGTCCAAAGACTGATATGGTAGCATATGACATGTCAAGCTACAGAGATCCCTGGAGTTTAGCACCCCAAGATCTAGACAACAACATACCATACTTAAGTGGTATATCAACAACAACTATGTCCATAAGTATGGTCTTAGCAGGGTACTGCACTATGAAAACAAACAAATATTTTATAAGTCCTAGGCATTTAACTTGGTTTGAATCAAAAGAAAACAGGTCCTTGTAAGGTCTAGAGATATCCAAGTTTAGCTTCTCCATAAAATATTTAGGCATAACATTGTGCGAAGCTCCAGAGTCTAGCATGGCATTATGTAGGATTTTATTGTGGATGTTAAGGCTAATGTATAAGGGTGGTATCCCTCATTCCATTAACATCAAGTCCAAAAATTAACTCAGGTTGATCATCAAATAGGCTCAAAGAATATTCATTCTCAATGAAGTTTAAAGATTTTTCTTATTTGAGATTTGTAAGTTTCATGTTTAACCAGTTCTGTTAGAGGCATTGAGATTTTGAGTTTGGCCACTTCTGCTCCCAAATTGAAAGGCAAAGGGGATTTGTGTGTTTGAACATTTGAAATTTTAGCACCAAGATTCTGAGTAGTCTTTTCTTCTTTTTCATTGTTTGGAGTGTTTGTAATTGGATTTTCTAATATAATTTCTGGAGGTTGTTCCAATGTTCCCTTAAGGGGGACTAAAGTGGAAGGTTGCTCATTATAAGGTTGGTCATTGGTTACATCTTCAATGGTTGGACTGGGAGGGTTTTGATGTGGTATAGAAAGGATTTGTAGAGTTTTTGTGACTTGAGGATTTTGATTTGCAGCTTTTACTTTCTTAGGCTGATTAGGAACTACTTTCTTGTTTTGATCTAGAACATCAGTGTTCTTTTTGCTTCTTAAATTGTACTATTTATGAACTTCGAAAATAGCAGAGTCATAGGCTTGCTTATAGTTGAAAGATTCTCCAGTTTGGGTCTGTAACTGTTGAAGCATGTATAATTCCTGATTGTCCCGAGTCAGAAAGACAGTTTCTTCATCATTTAATCCCATTTGGTTGATTTGGGTATCTATCTTAGGGTCTTCTTAGTGTGAAGTTTCAACATAATTTTCTTGGAAAGGTGGTCTAATGTTCTGATTAGGCCTGTTTTTACTAGTGTTTTGGTTCTAGTTTTTTCTAAAATTTGGATTCCTAACTGGAGGTGCCTATTGGTTATCCCAGTGAAGTTTCTTTTCAATGACTTCGATCCTATCCATCAACCTTTCCATTCCCTTAGCTAGAGCATCCATTTTTTGATCAAAGGGTGAAGTTTCATCTTTCAGGGGTGTTCTTCTTTCGTTTCTGACCTTAGCCCTTTTGGATAGCAGATTAACTTCTACACTAAATGCTACACTTTGTGTATCTTCAAGCGTAGGGGGATTCCTTTATCTAAGTTGAAAAGCCATATCTGTGTCAAATCCGCCTAGAAACTTAATCAGGGCTAAGCTAGGTGGAGGCCTAAGGTCAAGTGGGATTGCATTATATACATTGTTAAACCTAATACAATAGTCTTGAACAATTTTGTTTAGTCCCCTCTTAAGGTTTTCAAATTCAAAAAGAATTTGAAGGGGGTTCTTTTTCTTCCTCCACCTATTTAAGAATTGTTGGTAAAGAACTTCTAAACTATCTATACTCTGAGGAGGCAAAGGTCTAAACCATGTTCTCACTTCTCCAGCTAGAGTTTGGACAAAGATTCTCATTTGGACATCTCCTATGTCAATCTCATGTAGTTCAAAATAATCTATCATCTTTTTGCTGTGCTGTTGTGCTGTGTAAGTTCCAGTGCCATCAAATAAAGTAATTTTACTTTGATAATCTGCTAGTAAGGCACCTTGAGGAGTAGGCACCACAAGGGGGGCATATCTGAATGCCATAGCTCTAAGCTGGATAGGATTGAGAATATGAGTTGGGGAAACAGGGGGATTTGGGACAACAAGGGGAGTTGGGGTGATAGGGGTAGTGGGCATTTGAAGGGTAGTGATAGGCTGATAGGGGAGTGAAGGTATGAATGGAGATGAGGGATGATTTTCATAGGTTTGGGGAAATGATGGTGAGCTAAACGAAGTTGAAGCTGTTTCATAAAGTTCAGGGATTCTATCAGTGGTAAGTGATGACTGAGGGGAGTTCAGAAGGTATTGATCAATTGACAAGTTTTCTCCTTGGACTTCAAGTTCTGCTGTAAATTTTGGATCTAGAACTGTGTCCTCAAGGTCACTCTTAAATTTGGTTCTAAATAGGGAATTGTAAAAATACTCATCAAAAGAGAGGTCTTCTAGGAACAACCACTCAATGGGGCATGAATTGGATCTGAATAAAGGTCTTGGGCTCACTGAACTTTCTTGTCTTCTGAATATTCTCAGAATAAGGTTGGGATTGTCAAATACAGGGGGAGGATTTGGATCACGGTTGGCCCTGGTCTAGTGAGTTCTCCCTAAAGCTAGATTTTGAGCTTTTTCAAATTATTTTATTTTTTTGTGAATTTTTGAAATAACTTCTAATAAACCCTTTAAGATGCTTAAAAATAAAAATTTGAATTTCTCAAAGGTTTATTAAGACTAGGGTTTGAGTCCCTAGTGTGGTCGCCACTATGTTATCACTCAGCTGTTTTCCCTAGAAGTTATCAAAGAAGGAATAGTCTAAGGTAACCACAAACTTAATATTTTAGACTCAGGTTCTAGCCAACCTAAGTCCAGAGAGGGCTCACTCTTTATAATTTAGCTTCGTTATGAATAAGATTTTAGGCTAGTTCTTAGTGGTCATGATTGTTTTGTTTTGATTGGGTGGTGGAATTAAGAAAACAGATGGGTAGAGAAAGTATTCAGGCCATTGGGCTATGGATTCAATCAAGAATGGCTGAACTGAATCTGATCAATCACTAAGGTAAGAGTTCACAGGGTAGGCTAGCACAACAAAAGAAAATCTACAGGTTCAAATGGATGAAATAGTCCTAACCAGGGCCAAGGGTAATGAAGGATCCTTAACCGGGATTAAGATGAAGAAAGAAAGGATGATCAATAGCAAAGGGAAATGAAGAATCCTTTACTATGGACCAAAGGGGGGGGGGTAAACTATGGAAGTAAGGGAGCAATTAAGAATTCCCAGACCAAGACAGTTTAGTAGAAAACATTAAGAAAGCAAACAGTTAAAACAGAGAGCACTTAAGCTAATTCTGATGATACCATTCCTTGTTTGGTTTTAGGATTTCGTAAGAGACACATATGAATATTTATAACATGAAGAGATAATACTTATTTTTTCCAACTGTGCACAAGAATCCAGTGAAATGTCCTCAGCTTTGCTTCATATCCAACAAAACCAGTCCAGTCTTGAGTACAATAGCTCCTTAGCTCAAAATAAAATGTCTATAGAAATGTATTTTAATCCACACTAATTACTTCAATTTGTGAAGTATTTATACAAAAAATGATACAAAATATCTCATAACAATATGAGAATTATTCTAGGAAATTGAAAATATCTTCAACACGAAGATAGAGATAGATGGAGAACTGTCTTCTTGATGTCCCTTTTATTGTGACTACACTGGCTGTTGTAATTCGGATTTGGCTCTTTCAATTGCCATGTAGTTGTGTGCTAGAATTACTTCCTATCTTCTACCTACTGATACTCTTTACCTGTTCTGCTTTGACTCTATCTTACCTGTTCTACCTGGCAGCCATGTTTCGCCATGTAGATTTAATGCAGCGACTTTATAATAAATTTGTAAGTTTTGTCCACCATTAACTGTCAGGTAACTTCATTCTTATCATCTTTCTGTATATCTCGTCAGCTTCTGTATAGTTAGAAAAATTTTGCTTCCTGGTAAACAAGTGCTTTACCTCGTGCTCTATGTAAAATAGATTTTCAAGACCATCATATAATATCTTTCCAGTGGGCAAAGATTTCACCCCTAAAGTACTAGCTTCATTTCTGGCTAGCTTGTTTAATCTTTCAATATAATCCTCTTGAGTCATCAGCTTTTCATGTATTACCATAGGACTTGGAAGTCCATTTTCTCTTAAGATGCCATACTTTATCATAAAACTATCAATGTTTGCTTGGATGCTTTGACACCTTTTCTCCAGATTTAGCATCAGGTTCCTTTTGGTGAGAACCTTCTTTATTTCAATGATGGCTGTTGTTCTATCATCAATTTTTAGTTCATCAAGTTGGTACCTATTTTTGATGTTAAAAAATGTGATCAATTGGTTGGTTGCTTCAGGCATATCCCCCAATTCTACACTTGTCTTGTGGATTGTCTTTGTAGCCACTTTTACTAGTTCAGTCTATTCAAAAACAACTTGAATAGAAGGCCAAAAATCATTGATGGAATCAATGATGTTGGCCCAAATAATTTCTTTCATGTCTCCCAATGGATCTTGCAATGTCAAGTCCTTTTCAAGGAATTTTATTCTTTCTACCATTTTTTAGTTCTTCTAAACTTCTTCCTTTTGTTGTATTTGGGCACAGTCAGTCTCCAAATTTGACACTTTTTCTCTAAGTTTCTTGAGTTCAATGGCCTGGATGCTCATTTCCTCCATGGGCTTTACCAATTCAACTATTTGTTCTATGGAAGTACCTACGCTTGTAGATGCCCCTATGCCTATTAATGTACATGTTACTGGCAAAGCTGTAGCTGGTGGAACTGTGGGTGATAAGGAAACAAACAATGTGGAGGGTACTGCTATAGAGACTATAGGGATTACAGTCTGAGGAGTGGTGGCAAACTCACTTTTCTTAGATTGTATCAAGTTATCCAGCTCCTTTTCTGTCTCTTTTAATTGTTCATTCAGCTTGAGGACTAAGTCCATAAGCTCTCCCTCCTTCTGTGTTTCCAACACTTCAGCTATCTGAGGATGATGTAGAGGAGGAATTTTAAGCTGCTTTTTCAGGGAAGCTATGTCATTGTTTTTCTTCTTGATAAGCTTTTTTGCAGCTTTCACATCCTTGGGATCATGTCCCAGTTCTATGACCAACTCGTCTAAGAAATTTATTCTGGTGTCCTTGGCCTATGAAGAGGCCCTCTCCAACTGGAATTGTACTGATATATTATTAAGAGAATTTTGGAGTTGGTGGGATACAATTACTTTGCTGTTCGGAGTGGACTAAACCATTTCCTTAGTCTGCTTGTGTAACTCAATTTGGTAAATAGGATGGATATCCTTTTCCCATACTTCAAAGTCTGTTTTTAGATAATTTGCCATTGATCTGGGTTACTATGTGGTTGGCTTCAAAAAACTCATCTGCATCTTACCTTCCTTTATGTCAAAGGCTGACATTAGCCTTGTTTGATTTGTTGCAACCATTTTCAAGTAGTGTGCATAACTTTGAACTTTTAATCTTTCATTTCTTGCCTTGATTTCTTTGTATTTCTCTTTGATATCTTGGCTCTGGCCAATAGGAGCCCTGAAGGAGGATACTTCCACGCTCTACTGCCTTTCTAGAATTTTAGTCTGTGAGGTGGAAGGTTCTTGTGTACCCCCTAAAGGAGTGGTATGCATGCTTTCTGCTCCTATAGTTCCTGTTGTCTCCTCAATATACTCCTATTCTGAGAATGGGTTCAACCTTTGCCTCTTGACATAACTTTCGGCAACAGGTCTTCTTGAAGGAGTGGCCTCCTCCCTGTCTCTTTTAGGATTCCTCTCCTCATTTAGAGGAGTCTGTAAAATAGGAGGATTGTTCATGATTTGTTTTGGTTCAGCAAGTTCTCCTGAAATCTCAGGTTGTTTTGATTCCTTTGGCTGCTCTGATGGCCCTGGTTGCTCTAATGGCCCTTCTTCTACTGTTTGTCCACTATCTTCTTATGATTGCCTTTGAGATTGAGTTTCTCTTGGCACCTATACAAATGGATCCTCATCAAGCCTTCTATCTAAATCAATCAATACATTATTGACATCAATTTATGTTCTATCTCGGTCTACTAGAGTGTTTTCCACCCATTTAAGCTGATTTGCATACTGTTCAATTTCACGGATTCTATGGTGGATTTAAGGAGATAATTTATTCTTATTTATTCTTCTGTCTCCTATTGCAAATGAATTATAAGGGGTCATAATTCCAAATGAAACTTTGTTTCAGTCTCAGCCTTTGGAGGATTTCCTCTGCTTTATTCCCTGCTTCCATACTGTTACATATGAAAGGGCCAAGCTGATTTTTTATCTTAAGATGAGCCTTCTTCTTGGCTTTCACAAAATGCACTTCATCTGAATTGATCATTTGTCTGTAGTACTCCACGGCAAACAATCTCATAGGGAGGTATCTGGGTAGTTTGTAGGGAGCCAGTTCACATCCATAGATTCTGATTTCTATTTGGTTTTGGTACAAGTACCAATCCCCCACTCTATACTGTTTTGATAACTAAAGGACCCTCCTGATGTCTGCACTGATTCTGGGGGGAGGGCTTCCTAGTAGCATAGTTTTCACTAGATACAAAAATAGATCTATGAAATTAGTATAAGAATATTGAGAGTCAAATTTGTGGATTAATGTAGTCCAAAAGACCATTGATCTAAGGTTGCCTCTGGTATCAAGCTTTTGGAGGGTGATTGAAAATATATCAGCTTGATAATACATGAATAAATGATATATAATTGAAGAATATTTAAACACTCTTTCATTATCCATCCTCATTAATTGATCATGCATTTTACCAGCAATGAACTTAGCATAGTCAAACATGATGGTTGGTGGTTGCCTAGGAGAGTAGATGGACATAAAGGCTATAATGATTTCATCGACAAATTCACTTGTAGTACAACCTAACACATTAGATATCATGTCTATGATATCTCGGCCAAGGTCAGAGAATATGGTATATAGGTATGGTGGAGAATCCTTTGGAATGTGTTGTTCTACCCTAATAAAGGTCTGGTATAACCGAGCAAGTTTGATTGAGGTGAGTGTAGGGTATCTGTTCAACAAATCTCCAACATAAAGAGGGGTCAAGATTTGGTTTGGTTGTAATTGTAGAATTTCATTAATGGACTGAATAGTGATGGTAAATAATACAGACTGGTCAGGGGTCCTCATTGCCCTTTGGCTAGGATCATGATTCATATGGTAGTAATGGATAATCTCTGGGAAGATATTGACTTTAGGGAATTGATATTTGGGTAAGCATGACTCCCAAAGCCCTATATAGTCTGCATGGTTTAGGTACTGGTCTCTGTACATGCAGTATATTTTTAAAGGGGATTCATGGATAGAAGTATCTTTAATCTTGAAATCCTTGTCTGCTAGTGGGAGATGGTCTAGATCTTTGTGAGGAGTAGAAATGGGCATGGCATTTAACACTATTGGGGAAGCCATCCTTGGTTATTTTGGATTCGAGGATGGGGCAAAGGGTTTTCAGTGAATTTGAGGCAAAACTGGTCAAACTCAGGTATTTTGGAGTCACTAGACAATTTTCTTACTAAATTACTTAGGAATTGGAAGCAATTTAATACAGGTTGTGGAACAAATCAGGGTTTTTCAGTGAATTGGGATAAATTCATGGTTTCATCTTTGGACTGATTAATGGCAACTGTGCACTATTTGTAGGAAGCAAATGGGTTTGCAAGGTGGTCTAGAGTTCAACAACTTTTGTAAATTGGTAGTTTTACGTAGGTTGACGGTTGCACATACTCTGGTGCTTGCATGGAGGTCAGAGTGCTCTTTTTCACGATAAAACAAAAAAAAATGCGTTTTTTTAGTTTTATTCATAAAGTCAATGATTTTGGCAAGTACATTGGGAAAAGAACAATTGTCGTTAAGTGGGAAACATGACAGTTTGTTGTTTAGCGGGAGGAAGTAAGTGGGATCGTATCACATTGCTTTTGGGATAAAGTGGTTTTGGGGGGAGGCTACCTAATTCCATTCATAGAGCGCCACGTAACAGTGGGGTGAATAGTAAAACCACCCATATCAGGCGCGTAAAGGTCGGTATTCGGAAGCCGCCCGATATGAGCATCGGTCATTGGATATGAAGGGGTCAGATCGCATGGTGATCAGCGTGATTATTTGATTTGAGGTTTAATGGAGGGGCTTGACAGGGTTTTAATGAGTGGAAGGATTAATTAGCTGAGGATTAAGGAGGTTTAATGATGTCAGGAGGGATTTCCTTGGTGGGGATATATTATAATTAATCACTGATTGATTAATTAATTAATTTATTCGACAATGGGTCATTGTTATTAATGAGTCATTGATTGACTTAATTAATCCCATTAATTAGTTTATGTTTCAAACTTTGGGGTGGGATATTATTAACATAGGGGTTTTTAATAAAACATACGGGAAAGGGGTATTTTTGGGATTTAATAAATAATGTTAGAATTCAATATGAAATGAAAGCGGAAAACAAAGTGCGCTAAGTATAATGTATGTTGAATTTTTTTTTTTCACATTAAACATCATAACTTAGGCTAAATGCGCATTTGTGGGTTTTTGTAGAAAAGAGGGGTTTTACATGGGGGTGATTACTTTCCCTAGGAAAATGGTGCTTTTACATTAGGAAAAGGGATTTTTTAGGGGAAATGAGTGAATTAGAGAGGGGGTGAATGTTTATAAGAGGCTTTTAGTACTCAGACCCTATAAGTTATTGGGCTGAGTGTCTGGTCCCTCTAGAAGTCAGAGAAATGCTCTGAGCCCCTTTAATTTAAGGTTTTAGGTACTTTTGACTTTGCTTATGGGAAATTAGCAAAATTGAAGGTAAAATGAATGGGGAGATTAATCACTTGACTTTATGTAAATGTCCAATTATCATCCATACTTTAGCAACTTGTTGATGAAAGTAAATGATATGATCTTAATTAATCATTCATCGCAATTCCGCAACCATTCAACTACTTACCTATCTACTCATCCTACCATTTTTTCTACTCTTTATTAGGGTGCACTTAAGCTGGCAAACCCTTATCAAACCTTTTATTTTATTTTTACAATAGAAATATATCTAAGTCTATCCTTATTACATCCAAGGGCTTAGATTAAACTGTTGAGCTCCTTTTATTTACTCTACCTATCTACTTATCTGCCAAGATTAAACAGTTTGGTCAGATTTTGTTCTCTATCTCAAAACATGAAATTCAAAACATGGAATAACTAAGATTAAACTGTTTGATTACCATGGATTGTCGCATGAATAATAAGTTGCACACAGTCATTATTATGCAGAAAAATAAATAGTAGTGGCATTTGGACTTGTACACTTTCATGGTCTTTTTTTCCTTTTCCCTTGGGGTTCATTTTTCATCTTTTTTGACCTTTTTTACTCTTTTTTTCCTTTGATTTTTCTTTTAGGACATACCCTCTTTACATTTTTTATTTTTTATTTTTATTTTCTGAATATGGAAAACATTTGCCGGAAGCAAAGGTATGTACAAATTACAGTTTTAACCTCAGATATTCAAAAATTATGACACCTATTGGTATATGAACATAACATGCTTGATGATTCCAGAGTTAACTACTATTTAAGAAAAATGAATGAAACATGGTTGTGGCATAAGAGGCTTGGGCATATGAATTTTGATAGTTTGATAAAGGTTAGCAAGATGGGAGCTATGAGAGGATTACCAAGACTGCTAAGGTCTAATAATTCAATCTGCAAGCCATGTCAGTTTGGAAAGCAGACTAGGACTCATTTGAAGTCAAAAGAGTTCTCCTCATCAAAATATTTGGAGCTAATTCACACAAATATTTGTGGCCCAACTAGAGAAAAAACATCAAAAGGAGAAAGGTATTTCATGCTGCTCACTGATGACTTTACCAGGGCCACTTGGATTGTGCTCTTAAAAGAAAAGTCAGAAGCATTCAAGCATTTCAAGAAATTTAAAGCTCAAGTAGAAAATGAGAAAGACTTAAAGATAAAATGCTTAACATCAGACAGAAGGGGAGAGTACACCTCAATAGAGTTTGAGGAATTCTATGAAGAGCACGACATCAGAAGGTAGTACTCAATGGTCAAAACTTCACAACAAAATGGATTAGTGGAGAGGAAGAACAAAACAATTCAGGAAATGGCCAAAGCAATGCTGGATGAAGTAGGTGTCTCTCACATTATTTGGGGAGAATCAACACATGAAGCAGTGTATCTATCAAACAGAACTCAACTTAGGCATAATAGTAATAAAAATCCCTATAAGTTGTGGAAGGGAAGATTTTCACTAGTTAAACACCTCAAGGTGTTTGGAAGCAAGTGCTTCATCAAAAGGAATGATAAGAATCCTAGAAATTTTGACTCTTGCATTGAAGAAGGAATATTGTTCGGATGCTTTGCTTGAAGTAAAGGATATAAGTGTTACCACAAGGGGACACGATGATTGAGGATTGCATTGACATGATAGTAGATTAAATAGGTTCACAACTTGAGTCCTCTAAAAGAAATATGAGCTCAGATGATGAAGAAAGTTCAGATATGAGGTTCGCAGATCTGGAAGAAACATATTCAGATAGTGAAGGTGAGGAAGCAGACACAACACCAAGGATAAAGACACCTTCCAGGTATGTACACAAACAACATCCTTAGAGTTGAATACTTGGAGATCAAGGGCATGGTGTTCAAACTAGGAGAAAACTTATTATGCAAGTCTGGCTTTGTTATCGCAGATAGAACCCAAGAATCTTAGCCAAGCAAGTGAAGACAAGTTCTGGGTAAGAGCTACGAATGAAGAACTTGACCAAATTGAAAATAATGAAACTTGGGAGCTTGTTATAAGGCCTAGAGTGAAAAATGTTATTGGAACCAAATGGGTTTTCAAAAACAAATTGAATGAGCATGGTCAAGTAGTCAGGAACAAAGTTCGATTGGTCTACAAAGGGTATGCCAAAATAGAAGGGGTAGATTTCAAAGAAACCTTTGCACTAGTAGCATGACTAGAATCTATCAGGATCTTTCTTGCTCTTTTCATCCATAAGAACATCAAGGTATATCATATGGACGTGAAGTCTTCATTTCTCAGTGGATATTTAGAAGAAGTTTACATTGAGCAACCAAAAGGATGTTTACTCACCACAGAAGAAGGATTTGTATGCAAATTGAAGAAGGCTCTCTATGTACTGAAATAGGCTCCCAAATCTTGGTACAAAAGGCTAGATAAATACCTTCAGTAGCAAGGCTTTACGAAAGGCACGATTGATAGTAACTTATATGTAAAGTTTGAAGGAGAGCATCTACTAATAGTAGTTGTGTATGTGGATGATATAATATTTGGGAGCGACATGGAACAATTGGGGCATCAATTTGCAAAATCTATTTAGAAAAAGTTCGAAATGTCCATGATTGGAGAGTTGTCCTTCTTCCTTGGTTTGAATATTGCTCAGTCTCCACTATTAGTGTTTATATCCCAATCCAAATATCTCAAGGAAAATATGAAGATATTTGGTCTGGAAGATTGCAAGCTAGTGAGCACACCTATGGCTACAGGCTGCAAGTTGTGCAGAGAAGATGCGACACTATTGGTAAATCAGACTGTGTACAGATCAATGATAGGAAGCTTTTTGTCTCTTACAGCTTCAATGCGAGACATCATGCAAGAAGTGGGTATTGTGACCAGATTTCAAGATTTCTTGCATTAAAGCCATGTTGTTGTCAAAATAATTTTCAAATATCTTCAAGGAAAAAAAAATATGGACTGTAGTATGTGATGAGAAAAGAGTTCAAGTTGAAGGCCTACATTGATGTTTATTGGGCTGATAATCTTGATGATAGGAAAAGCACCTCTGGTGCAAATTTCTTCCTAGAAAAATGCTTGGTATCGAGGGTCATCAAGAAAGAAGCCTCAATTTCTTTATCAACTATTGAACCAGAGTAAATTGTTGTTCCTACCTGTTGTATGCAGATTCTATGGATGAAGCAGACTTTGAAAGATATTCAGGTAGAGTTGACTGATCCTATTCAAATAATCTGTGACAACACAAGTGCCATCAACATTTCCACAAATCTAGTCACGCATTCAAAGACTAAACATATTCCTATCAAGTTCCATTTCTTGAGGGAACAAGTTGCAGCCAATATTTTAAGACTTGAATATGTGGCCACTAAAGAACAACTTGCAAATATCTTTACTAAGACACTAGTGTTGGGTTGTACAATGGGTATAAGTTTACTCTTGATTACACTATCTTTGTCCTTCTTTTTATGCATTTGTGCCTTGCTATAATAAGATGTTGATAAAACTTCGATGAGAAATGAATAAAATTGCTCTTGATATGGTTCGATTAAGAAAATCTAACTTTCGTTGTTTTTATGCAGAAATTGGCAAAGGGAACAACTATTGTTCAAAATATTGAACATCAAATGCTAAATAGAGGAAAAGGAGTGCATCTTATGCGGACGAATCAAGGAATAGATTAAGAGGATCAACACAAGTTGAAATGTTTTCTGATAATAGCATTTAGTTGTGAATCCCTTAGGATCTCCTGATCCTGGGGGATCACGTTTATCTCTTTTACTTCTTGATTAGAAAAGGGAACTTATCGCCCTTTTGAGAGGGTGTAATTTCATATATACGAAGTGTAATCTTGAAGAAGACAACACATTGTAATGACATTTGAATTCGTCATTAATACATGAATTGAGTTGTTGTTCCCTCATGATATTCTGAAGTAGTTAAGCAGTATTCGCTAGCAGCTTGGGCCCGGTCACTAGTGGATTCCACTGCTGTTCCTTGTGTTTTTACTTTTTCTTTACTGCAAGTTTAATTACTCTACTTTATAGTTTTACAAACAATTTACTTTCATTGGTGTGGAATTCGTGTATGTATTTAATTACTTCTTAATTCTGCCAGTCGATTTCATTTACTTATGTTGTGGATTGAATTAATCATTAAGAGAGAGTTATTTCCAGTTCATTAAAGGATAGAAGCATTATTGATTGAATTGGATGATTTATTCCTCTGTAGTAGTTTAGAATCAGCTAGGAGAGCTCTGTTATTTCTACCGTGCACTCAGTTGATGCGATTGCAATTAGAATCTCTTGATTAAGATTGAGCCTTGGTTTTTATTAAGGTTGAGTTTTGATGCTTAGATAGATTATTTTCCCTGAAGTTACAAGCTCGAGATTTATGATGTAATCTGTTTACTCTTGTATTGAATTTAATAAATTATCTCAAATCATTACTCTCCATAGATATAGCATTTGCACATATTGTGTACATTCTTGGAACATGAAGACGTGCCCAGGTTGATGATGAATGTGAAGCAATTAGGAGTTTTTAAAGACACCTTATAGCACCCAACATTTTGGCGCTGTTGCCGAGGAGAGTGTTGCCATTTCATAGAAGAGTGATGTATGTTTGATAATTGTTGCTAGGAAATAAGTGGGTATTAAAAACGGAAGGTAAGAACCTACGTACGAGTGAGTAAAGTTCTTGCTCCCTCGCCTTCTTTTCAACAAAATTAGGTAGGAATTGGAAGTAGAAATAGAAATTTGATGTTTATTTGCTGTGAAAAGAATTGGGTACTAAAAATGGAAGGTAAGAACCTGCACACGAATAAGTAAAGTGCTTGCTCCCTCGCTCGCTTTTCAGCAAAAAATTGCTTAGGAATTCAAGTAGAAATGAATGTTTTTATTTTTGTAGAATGGATAAGAAGAAAAGAGCAGAAAAGATATAATTCCTCAGTCCAAATCCAAAAAATCGAAGGGACCGATGACCCTTGGATGATCAACCTTCATTTACAAAATCATAAGAAAATTGAGTCTCAGTCATCAGTAGGACCCTGAATAGTTTCCACAAGAAATCCTACTATAACCCTTCAGGCTGTAGGATCACCATCTGTAGCTAATGCTGAGATTCACAGCAGAACTAAAGGGTCTAAACAGAGTTTTCAGAATACTGAAAATTTGCAGTTTAGCCCTTTACAACAAGGGAATTCTTGCAACCTCCGTGAAGGAGGAGGAGAAACAGGTAGTACTAAATTATTAGAACTCAAATCTCCTCAAATAGTGGTTGAACAGAGGACCCCCAGTATTCTGGACTAAGGAAGTGTTGTTAAAATCATTTTACAAGTCTCTTCTAGCCCCCCCAAGAACAAATCTCCAGCTCCAGAAATCCCTGAAGAGTATTGGCATATTTTTGACCAAATGGCGAATAATCAACGACAGCCTCAAACCTCTATATTACAATATCCTATTGTTGACACAGTTGTCAGTGCTCCCTTGAAAGCCATCTCGTTACAAAATATTCCTACCTTTCATGGGCTAACTTCAGAGGATCCCGATGCATTCCTTTTTGAATTTGATGTTTTATGTAGGGGTTATGATTACACTACCGACCCCCAAAAACTGAAGCTTTTTCCTTCTACTCTGAAGGGAGCAGCTCTGTGTTGGTTTATGGGGCTTGGTGGAGGTACCATTAACCATTGGGAACAAATGAAAACAACCTTTCTGAAAATACCAAGATTTTTTCCGAAGTAGAGAACTGAAGGATGAAATATTTCAAATGGTAGCTAAGACTAACGAGACTCTTGAAGAATATGTAGAACATTTTCAATATAATCTACAAAGATCTCCTTATGCAAATATACCCCCTGAAGTTCTTAAAACCAAAATGATTAAAGGTATGAAAGACCAATGGGTAGAAAAATTAAACTTAATGACAATATTGTACAATTATGTATCAGTTGTTCCAGAGGCAGTACAAGGTTGAAACCAACTGGGCACGGTGCAATCACTAGAGATAATAGAACCTCAGAAGGAAGCATTACACGAGTTGAAATTGGTAATTTTCTCGAAGATTTCAAGATTGATATCTTGGGGACCTTGACAACACAATTGGATATCATACAAGCTAAACAGAAACAGGCTGAAGTAGAATATAACCTGGCTATTTTATATCCACGATGTAGGAAGAAACACCATCATAAAGAATGTTCGCTAGATATGATACAGACATGTGCCATTTTCACTAAGGATCATACTACGAAAAGTTGCCCATCGCTTCCTGGGTTAAAAGTGGTCTTCAAGGAAGTTGAGGAGGAAGTGGAACCATTATATCTGATGAACCAATGCTGTCAATGGTAAGCATGATTGACAAGTATGCCTATAGACCCTTCTTCATTCTTTCCTTCCTCACAATATAAATCTTAGCAGTATCCAGGGATAGCATGGCAGAACCAACCACCCTTCTCTAATTGGCTATCTCAAGCCTTTTCTATGCCATCATGGCCCAATCAATCAAATTGGTCAAATACCTCTTATCCTTCAGTATTATAGCAGAGTAACCCCTATCCCTTGCATTGGTCTCCTTCTACCTCGCAAAATCAGAACTAGCAACCGAATTGGCAATGATCAGCAAAACGGCCTACTGGAACAATTCCTCCATCTCAACCAACCTTACCAGCACCTTACACATTGCAGCAAAATCCTCAATCTAATATACAGCCACAACTCCCAGCCCAACCAAATATAAATCCTAACAACAGACCCATCCAGTCAGTACAAATTATTGAGAGTCTGGACCCTAAAGTTGAGTTGAGAGAATGTAATGAACTTAAGTTAAGATCTGGATGCATAATTACCCTAGATGAGGATAAAAATCTATAACCTGCAACCAAAGAAACATATCCAGATAAGCCTTCAACTATAGATAACTAGCAAACAATGTAGGGAGAAGACACAGTCAGACAGAAGGATCCTGAGCAAATCATAACTTCTTCTCCCCCATTCCTAGAAAGATTGATAATACCTCGACCAATTGAATATCCTGATTTTGATCTTTTGGGTGAACTCAAGAATATTTGTATAAAAATACCCTCCTCCAAGCTATTCAAGACATTCCAATATATACTAAAACTATTAAAGAATTGTGTATAAAGAAGTCTATGAGGAAAACAAAAATAACCCCAACTATCCATGTTTTCGGGACTTTGTTTGATTTGTTACTAGGAAAAGAGACATCTGTAAAATATGAAGACCTAGGAAACCCCATTGTGACAGTCCAGATAAATGGTTGCTCTTTTCCCAATGCTTTAGTCGATTTAAGGGTAGCCATTAACATTCTCACAACAACAACTTGCGAAATGCTTGGCATCATAGCCTTGGAATCAACAACTACCTTGCTGGAACTTGCTGACCACTCAGTCATTAAGCCAGAAGGAACATTACTGGATATGATGGTTTCTGTAGACACTTGGGAATACCCGACAAATTTTTTGATTATAAACCCTATGAATCGGCTAGATGGACATCCCTTAATGTTAGGAAGGTCTTGGCTAGCAAAAACTAATGCTTATATCAATTGTCGGACAAGCAGTATGACCATAACCTGAGGAAATGATGTAAAGAATCTAGTCTTATACCATCCCACTCAGCCAAGCCTAACCATTTTAAAAACTCGGAAACAACCTGTAACATGCTTAAATAAAATATTTGTTCACCATTGACTATGGCAGATGCCCTTGAATTCAAAAACCCAACAGAAGACGATGTCATTAATACTTTTATCAATCACCCTACTACGGTGTCCAATGTGAGATGTCACATGATTAAAGCAGTGCTTGATAATGAGATTGAAGAAGATTCCCTAAGAGATATCAATGACCAACCGATACCATCAACCACTGTCTATAATAGCAAGCCTATCGAAATTGAGGAAGGGAAGATCCTGAACATCAACAGTAATCTAAGTAGCAACCAACAATAGAAACTTATCCAAGTTCTTAGGAAATACAAAGGGGCTTTTGCATGGGACTACTCAGACATGAAAGAGATTGACCCTCAGTTATGCATGCACCACATCTACACTAAAAATGATGCAAGGCACATTCGACAACCGCAACATAGATTGAATCCTCATCTAAAGGATATTGTGAAAGAAGAACTTAAAAAATTATTAGATGTGAATTTTATTTATCCTATGTCTGACAGTAAATTGGTTTCCCCATTAGTTGTTGTCCCCAAAAAGAATGGAAAATGGAGGATATATGTTGACTATAGAGAACTAAACAAAGCAACACAAAAAGACCATTTTCCCCTTCCATTTATTGATCAGGTCCTAGATACACTGGCAGGGAAGAAATTCTTCTCTTTCCTGGATGGCTTCAGTGGCTATAACCAAATTTAGATTGCCCCTGAAGACTAGGATAAAACTACTTTTACCTGCCCGTGGGGAACATTTTCTTACAGAGTATTGCCTTTTGGATTGTGCAACGCACCTGCCACATTCTAAAGAGCCATACTCAGTATTTTCGCAGACTTGATGAATGAAGGATTGGAGGTGTACATGGACTATTTTACACCCTATGGCGATGACTTTGATCAAGCATTATAGACATTGGAGAAGGTCCTAGAATGGTGTTTTGCTACTAGGCTATGCTTGAATCATGAGAAATGTCATATGATGATGACAGAGGGCCTGATTCTGGGTCATTACATTTCAACAGCTGGAATTTAGATAGATCCAGCAAAGATATAGGTAATCCTCTTATTAGCTACCCCTGCACTCAAACAGAGGTACGTAGTTTTTTTGGATTTGCCGGATATTATCGTAGATTTATAAAGATTTTTTCGCAGATTGCTGCACCTTTATATGTCTTGACAGGGAATGTTGATTTTATATGGACTGATAAATGTGACACTGCCTTCATAGATCTTAAATGATTAGTATCGACAACACCAGTATTTCGAGGGCCGAACTGGGATATACCTTTCCAGATTTCATCGGACACATCAGATACAACTATTGGAGTTGTTCTTAGCCAAGAAGAAGACAAGAAACCCTACGCTATATACATTAGGAAAAACCTAACTCCTACTGAGTTGAACTATATAGTCACAAAAAAAGAGTTTCTAGCTATTATTTATGCTATAAACAAATTTAGACACTATATAACTGGATATCTTGTCTTTCTGTATACTGATCACTCTGCTATTAAATATTTAGCCAAAAAACCTATCACAAATGGAAGAGTGACACGTTGGTTAATACTTTTGCAGGAATTTGACATAACTATAAGGGATCGACCAGGGAAGGAGAACCTTGTGGCAGACTTCCTCTCCTGAGTACCAAGAAAAGACGATACGGTGGTGGTGGAGATCAATTCCTGAATGAAAATTTGTTTGTTGTGTCCATAAAAACACCATGGTATGCAGATGTGGCGAATTACTTAGCAATGCGAAAATTTCCCAAACATCTGACATCTAGAGAAAGGGAATTGATTATGCAGTGTAGCACTCGTTTCTCCTGGATTGGAGGATATCTTTTCCACATAGGGGCTGATATGCACATCCACAGGTGCATTGGGGATGATGAAATTTATGATATCTTAAAAGCTTACTATGAAGGACCTTGTGGTGGACACTTTACAGACACAGAACTGGACATAAAATTCTACGAATGGGCTACTACTGGCCCACTATTTTTAAGGATGCTAAGAAATTTTTTCAGGCATGCAATAGTTGCCAAAGGATGGGCTGCTTTGGGAAATCTAATGAAATTCCTCTGCATCCATAGCTGGTGATAGAACCTTTTGAGCGTTGGGCATTAGATTTCATTGAGTCAATCAAACCATCATCCAACCAAAAATCGTATATATTGGTTGCAACAGAATATGTAACTAAGTGGGTGGAAGCAGTAGAATTACCAAGAGCAACAGAGAAAACTATTATTAGCTTTCTTTTCAAAATTTTTGTGTGGAATGGTTTACCCAGAGAAGTGATTACTGATGGGGGGCCACAATTCGTGGGTCACAAGATTACGGCTACACTGAAAAATCATCACATTACACATAGAATTACCTCTCTGTATCACCCGTAGGTGAACGGGCAGGTAGAGAGCACCAACAAAATTATCGAAACTATTCTAACGAAGACAGTCTCATCACATAGAGGAGACTGGACTACTCGACTACCTGAGGCCTTGTGGGCATATTGCACAACTTAGAGAACACTACTGGATACTCTCCATATAAGCTGGTATTTGGTAAGGAATCCATTTTCCCCATAGAATTTGAAATACAAACACTAAGGATAGCCCAAGAGGTAGGACTGGACTTAACTAAAGCCCAAGTTAACAGGTTACAACAAATGAATGAATTAGATGAAATTCAAGTATTGGGTCTACAACATACTGCACTTATTCAACAACAAAGAGCCAAATGGTGTGATGCCCTTATTAAGAAAAAGACATTTCATGAGGGCGACTGGACACTTCTATATGATTCTAGGTTCCAAGACTTCCCAGGAAAATTGTAGACTAGATGGCTAGGCCCTTACGAAATATAGAAAGTACATGACAATGGTACCCTTACATTGGCCACCATTGATGGGTCTAGTTCTTCTTTTAAAACAAATGGGCATCAAGTATGCCTCTACCAAAAACCACTTACGAGAGAATCTTTCTACCAGCAGATACATGAGGACCCCACCATGCAAGTTTTAGCTGAAGAGGGCAATCCCTCGGCAACTTCATGATGATAAAATTTATTTCTTCATTGTAAAATATGTAAATATGATTGCTGATTTGATTTGATTTTCTTTATTTTTCTTTTTTCTTTTTCTACTATTCAAACTTTTGAACAACACTTCTCTTCATGTTTTTGTTGTTCAAACTTTTGAACAGCTGTTGTTCAAACTTTTGAACACCAATTTTTTCCGCATTTTTGTTGTTCAAAATTTTGAACAACACTTTTGTTCATGTTTTTGCTGTTCAAACTTTTGAACAACATTTTTTTGCACATTTTGTTGTTCAAACTTTTGAACATCACTTTTCTTCATGTTTTTGCTGTTAAAACTTTTGAACAACTACTGTTAAAACTTTTGAACAACATTTTTTTGGCATTTTTGTTGTTCAAACTTTTGAACAACACTTTTCTTTGTGTCACTTTTTTTGCATGTTCAGTTGCTGTTCAAACTTTTGAACATCACTTTTTTTGTGTGCCTTTGCTGTTTAAACTTTTGAATAGCTGTTGTTCAAAATTTTGAACAGCTGTTGTTCAAACCTTTGAACAACTGTTGTTCAAACCTTTGAATAGTTGTTGTTCAAACCTTTGAACAACATTTTTTTTGCATGTTTAGCTGCTATTCAAACTTTTGAACAACACTTTTTTGTGTGTTTTTGCTATTCAAACTTTTGAAGATCACCCTTTTTTTGCGTATTTTTGGTGTTCAAGCTTTTGAACAACACTTTTCTTCCGTGTTTTGTTGTTCAAACTTTTGAACAACACCTTTTTATTTTTGTTGTTCAAACTTTTGAACAACACTTTTTCTTGTGATTATGTTGCTATTCAATCTACTGAACAACACTTCTTTTGATTTTGTGTGATTGCTCTTAGCTTATCTCAGCCCCATTATGGCAGGAAGTACACTACTTTCATGAGGGCAAGCAGTATGGATCCTATTGAAGGGAGTTAATACTATTAACTTTATGATATTTAACGGTACAACGTCTTGATGATAGATTCTTTTCAAGAAAAGGGACACAATTATTTGTATACTAATCTACTGAATTGCCTTCTGCTATACCTGATATTGATGGATCAGCTTGAATACCATGCTAGTTCTACTTCTCCTGGTTATAAACTTCTCTGTCTATAATAAATAATACTATGGGTATATTTTTTTCTATTTGACATATTCAACTTTTTCCACCATCCCTGCTCTTAAGGAGTATTGAGCCTCCCTCTATTTATCATAAAAATATGTAACAATAGCAAAATTTTGTTTGCAGATAGAGGATAGGGGGTCTCATTAAGAGCCAGCCTACCATGTTCATAAGGCTGTAGCAAAGTGGCATTCCCACTATGGCCACCACACCAAGATTATGATCCATTGGACAACTAGAATATCCTTGGAACAGGAGGTCTCATCACGAGCTAGCCTGATCACTTTTGCTACATCCCAGTGAATGGCAGTGTGGTCATCTAGTTACCACACCAGCACATTGATCTCTTCTGTAGAACAACAATGGAATTTTCCGCTTATAAATTGAGGATCATGGCTCATAAGGGTTAAAAAGCAACCCTGTCGAGGCTATGGACGCCTGCTGGTAGCATAGGCGCTGCTTATGGTATTGAAGTGATAATTTAATGTCAATAATCATGATAATAGCCTCTTCTTATTCTTTCTTTTTTGGAGAAATTATTTCTTTATTTTTTTTAGAACCTTTATGCATGAGATAATGTTTTTTTGATCAATTGTATCATTCCTAGCTAAGATACCATTAGCATAGCATCTTTTTGTAATACTGTTGTCCTTTTTTCACATAACCTATCATCAACCCAAAACATGTTATCTTTTATTCATAACTACCTTTATACACTCCACTCTCATTATAACCATACCTCTTACCATCCCGTCATTGATATGTGTGCTCTGTATCATTTACTACTGTACCCTTCACCCTCTTTCCTTGTCGTTAGAACAACACATCCCTATCTATTCTGTTGAAGGCGACCTCTCATTTGAAGGAGGTGGAGGACTCCCATTACACCCTTGCATGCGCTATATTTATTTTATTGGATTTCATATGTTGTTGCGGTATCCCATGATTAAACGGCATGTGGAAATATGATAGTCCCCAAATTAATAATATTAATTCTCGTGGAAATGTTGCTTAACATCATGAAAGTTAGCCATTACATCTGCTTGCTATTCTATCTCACCATTGTTGTTATCTGCTACATGTTTCTTGTTATTGTTGTTCTCTACTACGTCTTTCTTGCCTGTTAATCTTTTGAAATTGTAGGGAGAATTCAAGCATTATGGATGGAAAATCACTGCGTCGAGAACCTTTAGTATTGGAAATTTCAGATAGAGCCAGGGAGATTCTGGTGCACGTAGGATGGATGTCATACTTCATAAGGCTTCAAGCCCCTAAGAGTGAAGTTTCTATCGAATTCTTATAGCATTTACGAAATGGGCAGTCCATGGTGAAAGGAAGAAGAATCACAGTATCAGAAGCTATGATAGCTAAAGTATCTGGGATGTCAGCGGAAGGAACTGTATGGCCTAAAAGGCACATAATGTTGCAAGACGCAGTGGAGATTTTTAGAGATGTGGGCGAGGAATTAACCAGAAAAAGCAAGGGCATCCAACCGTCTTCTTTGGGAGAACCATGGCATGAGTTGGAAAGCGTTGTCCAGAGGTACATTACCTGTGATGGATGACGAGATGTGGCAAGACCATGAAAACTCAAACTCTTAGCTATTTTAAAATAAAATCTCACTGTTAATCTGCCATCTTTCTTGAATTCATTGTTACATGATACCGCTGATAGAATAAGATGGGCTAGGTATCCTGAAACTGTAGTTAGCTACCATGGTTTGATTAGACTAATTGTTAGCCATAATCTTGTTCAAAAAAACCTAACTTGGGATGATCTCATAGTGACCCTAGAGATTAGTCAAGACCCTGTAATCCAAAGCTTTGCAATCTTGGAAGTGAGCCAGCAGAGCCCTGTTCCGAAGAGGAAAAGGACTGCTCACTAAAAAATTGAACCCCAT
The DNA here is from genome assembly GCA_000404065.3 of Pinus taeda. Taxonomy (NCBI): domain Eukaryota; kingdom Viridiplantae; phylum Streptophyta; class Pinopsida; order Pinales; family Pinaceae; genus Pinus; species Pinus taeda. The sequence goes on from APFE030368538.1 coordinate 135,646, forward strand.
AAGCGCAGGTGGTTTGCAAGGTTAAAACTATCCCAAAGGATGTTTGTAAATCCTCAAGGTAGCGTCGAATGACCAATGGAGCCATCCAGACCAATTAGTGTATAGGACTCTAAGTCAAAACCAGAGGAACAATGCAATTTTGAGCCAGAACTAGAAGAAAAGGATAATTCAGAGCTCAAGCCCTAGGAAGAGTACAATTCTGAACCTGAACAGGGGATAGAATATCATTCTTAATGAGAACCTGAAGAAGAAGCCAATTCACAACAGGAACCTGAGGAAGAACATAAATTGGACTCAGAACAAGAGGGAGCACAACATTTTGATGATGAACCGGGCAATGAAGCAGGACCTCCTCAAACACCACCTATGAACCCCCAAGATGATCGTTTGCAGGATTTTGAGGAAGGGATGGCACAGGTCCTGACAAATTTGAATGCATACATGCATCTTGGAGGATCACTCGATCCTAACCCAATGGAAGCTCAACCCTTAGGAGATTCTAGTCATACGGAAATTCTGCCTTATCCAGAAGCTACAGACCAGGAAGAGGGAGTGAGCACAAAAATTATTCCTAAATCCGATAACCAGTGTGGCAACACAATTATATTGGAGCACACCCATGACGAGCACCAAGCACCCTTAGATATAGAGGGTATTGACAAACCCGTTCTTACAAAGAAGGCACCTCAGAAAAATCAGGTAGCTAAAAAAAAACTAAAGAAGTTGAGGAAGAAATACCAAAAGCTCCAAAAGATAGTTAGAAGGCTACGTAAAAAATTGAACAAAACTAAAAATAGAGAAGCCCAGAGGACTACTCCTAAGGTAGTCATGGTGGCCACACAAACATAAATATGTGAGGGTAGGGCAATTGAAACCCAGAATGAGCCTATTTTTACTCAAATGGTAGCCACTCAAACACATTTGCATGCAGACTTAATGAATACAACTGTTCAGATGGAGGGTTGGTCCTCCCAGATTAAAAGAACTCAAACAGAGGGTTGGTCCTCCCATAATAAGAGAATTCAAACCGAGAGCATACCCTCTCATAGAACAAGCACCCCAACTGAAGAAAAATTCAAGGATACCCCTTCAAGCAGTGATCCTACTCTTTGGATGTTACAGGAGGAACTGACACAAGCCCAACTTTCTTTAAAGCAATATAGGAATGAGATAGTTCCTCTATAGAATTATCAGGAGTTGCAAAAGCAATTTAGACAGTTGACTATCATAGAGGATGTAATTTTTGCTAGGTTTAGATAGGTGGAAGAAAGGCCGAAGAAGGTAAAGACTAAGCTAGACAAGGTCATGGATTAGTTTGACACCATTTTCTCGCTATATTTGGATGTCTTATCTTGCAGGTCTCCTGTTACAAACTATGCCCTGTTTCTAATGGAAAGATACTTATTATTGAAGATTAAAGCCGTAAAGGCCAGTAAACCAATAGAATTAGAAACAACTAAAGAATTTATAAGTTGCTGTAAAGAACATGGGGTAAAAGTTCAACGCCTTCTTTGTGAATTTTATTTACATAATTTTGTATTAGAAGAAGAGGTAGATAAGAATCCTAGCCCTTTTGTTGGGGATGTTCAGTTTCAAGCTTTTATTTCCTTTGCAATTAGTCAACTTAAGTGGTTTAAGGCCTATAACTCTTTCTACAAAAAAGAACATGAAATGGATTTATGGGTAAGAAGCGAGCCTACTCACCCTTTGCAACTGTTTATTAAACACAAAAGGCTTATGACAAAGGAGGGCATAATTAAGATTTTGGGACCTATACATAAGGAAATTGTGCAAACAGGAAGGGCGTATTTCCTCTCCACTCAAGAAAGATCTTTGATTGTATCCAAGATGAGATGGACAATCTCAACTAATAGTGTCAAGAGAAGAGAACCATTTAACTATGAGAACTTCAAAGCTGCTGCAGGCCATTTGGTCACATACAACAATATTATCCTAAGAGAAGGACCATATTGGTTGGGATGTCAATACAGGAGCCCTATTATTTGGTACCCTCCTGAAGGATATCATTCCAACTATGAGTTGCCTGAAGGATATGAAGAAACAACGTTTTCCAGTTTTGTATAACAACATGGTTTTAGGTCTGATAAAGAAACAGGTTTTCTAGCTTACTATTTAACTGCACTACATAGGAACTATTTGTTTTTCATGAGGACATGAAACAAGGTAAGAAGGGGAGTATGTTGGGTTGTACAATGAGTATAAGTTTACTCTTGACTACATTGTCTTTGTCCTTCTTTTTATGCATTTTTTCCCTGCTATAGTAAGATGTTGATAAAACTTCGATGAGAAATGAATAAAATTTCTTTTGATACGGTTCGACTAAGAAAAGATAACTTTCGTCGTTTTTATGAGAAATTGGCAAAGGGAACAATTGATGTTCAAAAGGTTGAACAAAAAATGCTAAATAGAGGAAAAGGAGCACATCTTATGTGGACGAATCAAGGAATAGTTCAAGAGGATTAGCGCAAGTTGAAATGTTGTTTGATAATAGCATTTAGTTGCGAATCCCTCAGGATCTCTTGATCCCGAGGGACCGTGTTTATCTCTTTTACTTATTGATTATAAAAGGGAACTTCTCACCCTTTTGAGGGGGGTAATTTCATATAAACGAAGTGTAATGTTGAAGAAGACAACGCGTTGTAATGACATTTGAATTCGATGATTAATACATGAATTTAGTTGCTATTCCCTCGTGATATTCTAAAGTAGTTAAGTAGTATTCGCTAGTGGCTTAAGCTTGGTCATTGGTGGATTTCGCTACTGTTCCCTATGTTTTTACTTTTCCTTTACCGCAAGTTTAATTACTCCGCTTTACAGTTTTACAAACAATTTACTTTCATTGTTGTGGAATTCGTGTATGTATTTCATTACTTCTTAATTCTTCCAATCGATTTAATTTACTTATGCTGTGGATTGAATTAATTATTAGGAGAGAGTTATTTCCAGTTCATTAAAAGATAGAAGAGTTACTAATTGAATTGGATTGTTTATTCCTCCATAGTAGTTTAGAATCAGCTAGGAGAGCTCTGTTATTGCTACAGTGCACTCAATTGATGCGATTGCAGAATCTCTTGATTAAGATTGCGTCTTGGTTCTGATTAAGGTTGAGTTTTGATGCTTAGATCGATTATTTTCCCTGAAGTTACAAGCTTGAGATTTATGATTTAATCCATTTACTCTTGTATTGAATTTAATAAATTATCTCAAATCATTACTCTCCATAGATATAGCATTTACGCATATTGTGTACACTCTTGGAACAAAAAGATGTACCCAAGTTGATGATTAATGTGAGGAAATTAGGAGTTTTTAAAGACACCTTATAGCATGCAACAATTGGAAAGAGAACCATTTGAATATCTCAACAAATAGACAGGAGTTTTAACTCCTCCCTCCAAATGACTGCATTTTGGTAGGTGGTGACAACTACTCAGAATGTGGAACCATGGAAGAGTAGATTGGGATGGTTCAGGGGGAGAATTCAAGAAGTATTCCTTGCCATTGATGTAAAATGGGGAGAAGATTATTGGGGCATCGAAGAAGATCATGCCTATCCTGAGGGGGAGCTTATGATGTTGCTGTAAAAGCCAAAGGGGGAGATTTTTAGATAATTGGTGTTGGCATTAATGTCAAGCAAATTGGCATGGAGGCTTGTCGCAAAATATGCAAACATTAATGGGTTATGATGAATGCCCATGGTTGATGCAATACTTTGTAGAGAATCATCACAGTAGGATTCTTGGTGGAAAAGCCATAAAATGATGACATTTGTGATGGTTTAGATGGAATCCTCATGGTAGCTGTAGGATTTATGTAGAAAATCATCATAGTAGCAGGCTTACTGGAAAAACCATAAAATGATGACTACAGTAATGGACCAGATGGAATACCATGTTAGTTGCAGGCTTCATGTAGAAAATCATCATAGAAGCAGGCTTACTGGAGAAGCCATAAAATGATGACTATGGTGGTTGGGAGGTAAGCATTCCAAGCACAATAAGAAGAGTCAAGGAGAAAAGTGTGGCGTAGATTTTGCAAGCATCTCAGAGATAGCAGATGGGCCTAAATCTTACATCAGACCTTATTCATCAGAAAGCACTTTGGAAGAGCTTTCCAATGATATGAAAAAATCTAAAAATGGACTGTTGGATGAAAAAATATGGTCTGTTGAAGTCTAGGAAATTAAAGTCTTAAGAAGGATGAAATATTAGAGATCAAATCCCATTGAGACCTGATACTAGAACCCCAGAGACCAAAATATCAGAGCATGTGACATATCGGAGGCTGGGATATCAAGATATCAGAGGTCTGGGATGTCAGAATATCGAGAATTCTTAATAGAGGTATTTTAATAAGTTACGATATCCAACAAGGCCAATAGTGCTAAAAGCGCTGAGGAATGTCGAGCAAGTTAAAAAAGGAATTCTTGCAAAGTCAAGGGTGATCTGGACCCCTTTCTCTCTCCTCTAGATGAACACATGGTTACATGTCAGCAGGTTTAAGAAAGTGTGGTGTCTAATGATGTCAGCATATCAGAGGATAGAAATATTGTAGCTCTTGTTAAAATAATGGTTAAAGAAGTTCCGATGAAGAGGGCTCTGATGTTGGTTTGAAACTCGGTCACTATAATTCCGAAGGAACCAAGTGCGAAGGAGATTTAACAAAGAAAGATAAACCCCTGGAAGGAACATCAGGCCTTAGCACCTAGGGCTAAGCCCCTGGTCACAACCCTCAGCCCTATGAGAAGGAAAACACACAAGGAGCTAAGTATTAAAGGAGCCAAGGATATTAGATAGTGAAATATCATAACATTTCAATTGTGTGAGTTACGATACAGAGAGGGCTCCGATATAGTGCTAAGCCAATGATCATAGGTATTGGTCCTATGAGGAAGAAAATGCCAAAGGAACCAAGGGCATTGGGAGCCAAGGATGTCTGAGAATGAAGTATCGTAACTTTCCTCCTATGTAAGTTACAATATGTTGTATTCCAATGAGGCAGTACAACAAGTTTAATGGATGTATGAGTCTATAGCTGAAGAAATGAATGTAGGAACAATGAAGTTGATTCTTGAAGTTGGCTAGACCTTCCGAAGGCTCTGTCATTAGAGGAATTTTGAGGTCAAAAATGGGTCTCCTAAGAAAAATGTACAACCAAAATAAACATTACAAGAACCAATATGATTAAAGATGATGATGTCAACCATGGGGGATGATTCACCATTTTTGGAGTAAAAATGTCAAAAGATTTAAAAATAATAAAATAATAAAACTACTTTTTTAACTCGTATTTTCAACTTATCTCCCTAAGGTTTTACTCAAATTTCGAGTGGGAGTACTCATTGGATGAAAAATTTAATTTCTCATCCAAGGAGTACCCATGTTGCATACGTTTGATGGACCTTGCTACATGAAAAATGAGAAATACATGAAACAAAGTGAGTGCTCACTGTGAAAAGAACAATGTGAGTTGAATAGAGGGTGTTGCAGCAGAGAGCCTATGTGATAGAAAGGTAGAGTGATGAGGAGAGATTGATGTGAACAACAAGTAAAGAAAAACCGCATAAGACCAAAGGGAGTCAATGGAACAATAGAGGACAAAGAGTAGAAGTTGGGTCTGCAACCAATCATTTTGGTATTTTTCTTGTAATGTATATGACTCTTTTTTTAGTTTGAAAATTGTATGAAATAGTATAACAATAGCAAGAGTAGGTTGGTGCCTACATTCAAAGGAGTTTTGTACCTCTTTTCAAGTTGGTGCTTGCTAAACAAAGTGGGTTGGTGCCTCTTGTGAGTGGGTGATCACAAACAATTTACATCATAAACACACAACAATTTGGTGGTTTTTTCCCTCTAGGTTTTCACGTGAAAATACCATGTCAAATGTGTGTGCTTCTCATGCGTTTGGTTGTATAAACATGAATGTTCAAGTTTTTTTCTCACCTCCTTTATGAATGAATTCTCTCAATAAGTAACATATAAACAGAGGATTGTAATCATATTAGAAAAAGTTTTAAGAATCTCATTGTTATTGATTGACCCCCCTAGTAATTCCTTATTCCAACAATTGGTATTAGAGCCTAAGTTCCTTTAGGAATAGTCTAACCACTGGAAGGTATATCTATAAGGAATTATGTCTAGGTAGGAGAGTCAAGAGGCTTACTCAAGTAGAATACCAGTCTTTGTTGGAACAAACTATGCCTTTTGGAAAGTAAGAATGGAAGCATACCTTATGTCCCTGGGAGTGGATGTTTGGACTTTAGTATTAGTAGAGTACAATGTTCCTGACATTCCTCCCACTGATGCAATGGTAACAAATTATGGAAATATTTCTAAAGCCAAGAATTCCATTCTATTTGGTTTTAGTCAATAAAAAATTTTAAAATTTATGGACTATAAGTCTGCTAAGGAAGTTTGTGTAAAACTTAATCAGAGTCATGAAGGAGATGACAAAGTCAAGCAGTCAAAACTTCAAACTTTCAGAATGAGGTTTGAGAGCTTGAGAATGAGTGAAGATGAAGGCATCACATAATACTTCCTTAGAGTTGATGAAGTAACTAATATGATTAGAGGACTTGGTGAGGAGGTCAGGGAAGAGATGATTGTTTAGAAAATATTAAGATCTCTTCCCATGAGATTTAATGCCAAAGTGTCAACTATTGAATAAATGATTAATTTAAAGGATCTCAAGATGGACCAAATGCATGGTACCCTCACAACTTATGAGATGAGGGTAGGAAGAGAAAGGTTTGAACTGAAGGAAGTGTTGAAGGCTAGAACTTGACTACCTCAACATTAGAGAATACCACCCAGTCGGGAGCTTAAAGCAACTCTGTTTCAGTTGAAATTGGTGGGCTTGACTAGGTATAAAGGGACCCGTTTCTATTTTAAAGATATTTGATATAATAACAGAATGAAAAATAATGAAATGATTTTATAGCTAATGATAAAATTACTAAATAAACTTATTCTACTTATTTCTCGGGATATCACATCTTTATATGTGATTCAAAGAAGGATTTCACAAAGCATATAACAATATAGATCATTCAATATTATGATGAAAAGAAAGCATATATGATAAACTAAATTAATTAAATATTTCTATAATTTAGTTAGTTAAAACTCAATCACATAAAAGATCTTTTTATCTCATACATAATCACAAATCCTTCAATTTTGCACATCAATAGTGATAATGACTGATTATTTTCAAAGCATTTATATAACGAAATAATGCATAGGAAATTCACTATCTAATTTAGTAATACATAACAATAACATAAAGATAATAGTACCCAATGCATTAACACTATTCTTATGAAAATGATAGCTTTAAGGCTCAGTTTCTCAATTAGATAAATTTGGATCAAACAATAGTGCAAGTTCAAAGTTGTCTTCTCAAAATTCTGGACCCCTTTCTAAATGCATGAAAGGGGTTTAAATAACCTATTAATATTAAAAAAATAGTAAACTTAAAAGAAAAGTCTTCAGAAAACTTCAACAAACTAAGGTAAGATAAAGGAAAACTTAATTAGTGATCTATTGTAACATGAACTCCTGAATCTACTCCAGATTGGTTCTTCATCTTCTCTCTGAGATCATATATGTCTTTGAGTGGCTTCAGATGGGGGGGAAGGGGGGGAGGGCGGGGGGGATGTACCGGTTTCATGCGCATTTGTCCCATAAATAATGCATCACTAAGCACTGAAAGAAGTTTTACTGTTGCATTCGAGAGACACCTTAGCACGAGCCACTAACTATGAGGTTTCACTAACAAATGCCAATACCTTTCAAGGTTCGCTTGTGATAAACTCTGAATATCTTGAACCTTCTTCTTAGATGTTTCCTACCAAGATTGTTTTAAAGCTTTGACATTTGAGAAGGTGTCCTTCGGGAAGTCCTCAATTAGATTGGCCTACAATAAGGTATATGTAATGTATTTGGTGAAATTTGAGGTAAGATTTCTGGGTTAATAATAGCCATTTTTGCCCATTTCATTTTGATATCCCAGTCACTGAAAATGATATCCTTTTGTGATTCTTCAATTCGAGGAAAATCAAATGATCTTTCCTAAGCACTGTCTTGCCAGTCTATATACTTAGATATTTTCTCGTCAATTTCTTCATAAAACATCCTCAAATCAGACAGTTGGTTTACTAAAGAATCGTTGGTCTTTGACAAGTCATGAATTAAAGCCAATTTCTAATAGAAGATAGCTTGTTGCTTTGTTAGGAGTATATCCATCTCTGATGCCTCCTTGCAAGATTCATTTATCTATGGATTTTCCCTTAGTTGGTTTGACCTTTGTTGCAATTGTAGTATCTGTTCATCTTTGTCCTTCACTTCTGATTCAAATTGTAGCTTTAAATCATTAAAACTTTTCTGTAACTCGGTAAGGTTTGCTTGCCATTGTTGCTCAATTGCGTGCTTTTCAATCTAGAAATTTTGTTCTAATTTAATAATCCTTTGACCTTTTTCTTTCATCAGCAGTTGTATTTCTGTAGTTTTATCAATGATAGCACTAGCGTAAGCTCCTGAGAACTGAGATAATCCATTCAATTCCTTGTCAGAGGCTATTTGAGCTCCTTTCCAAAGGACTTGAAAAGGATTTTCATTTGAAAGCGCTTGCGATTTCTCTAACCTTCTTGAGTCTTCCTTGACTTTCTCATTACTGCTTTATGCTTTGGACTGTAAAATTCGTCCAAAGCCAAGATTTCTTTAATCTTGAGGGCTATCTAGGCAGTAGCGAATGTAGGAATTATTTCCATATCATCGACAACAATTGATTGATTGAAAATTTTAGAATTAATGTTATTCTTGGGAGTTTTAGGAATAATATTCCCTTGGGAAGCCTCAACACTAAACGAGGTTTTCCCTGTAGTTTCTGGAACCTATTCTATCTCTTTGCTGACCGTAACTTGTTTTGTTTGTATATCGGCCGAGATACCTATAACTCAAGTTTCTTCTGTTGTCAAAAAATGGTTGAACTCTTCACATCATCCATTTTGTTCTCCTCTTTAATTCCTCTTGTTTTCTCAACATCTATAGTAGCTGTTTTAGAGACTTGGGAAATAATTGGAGCTTTTGAAGAGGAAGTTGATGCATTTGAAACTTTTGAGTTCTATTGAAATTGTTTTAATAGGGATTCTAGAAAATGGGATATTCTTCGTTGACGGTATTGATTAAATCTAATCAACCTGTCAAGACTTAGATGATCCGCTGCCATTTTTTCTACCATCTAATACTCTGGAACCATTTCAAATAAATCATCAAACTTGCCAGGCTCGCTTAGAAATGGTTTGAGCTTAGCCTGTGTTGTAACATATTTTTCTATGCCGTTAGGGTCATATGGTCTATTTAGTATGGTTGGAAAACTAAAGGCTTTTAATTTTTCAATTTCAACTAAGGAATGATTGAAATACTCTAAGGCATAGGCAGCATAAGGGATATGAAAACATGGCTAGGTGGATTTCTTGGCATCTTTAAGTACTTTAGTTAAGCCCTTACCAACTGTTTGATAAGTGATTTCCTTGGTCAGAAATTTATTTGGGACAAAAAGGGGAAAAACATTAGGATGGGCAAGGCTACGAAAAACCTGAATGTAAGTAAATGACTCTTCTCCAAACCACTTTCCCATAGGATTTAAGTCTTTATTTGATTTTGCAGTAAGTCTAGGGTCTTTTCTGCCAAATACCTCTTGGTGGATAGGGAACATGAACTCATGACAAATTTTGTAGAAGTGAGGATGGTATTTGGTTTCCTAAAGGATATCAAGATAAATAGATATAGTTCTAGGAAATTGTTCTGTCCATTTCCATCCTAGAGATTGAAAATCATAAGAAAAGCAAATTGCGTCCATGACATAGGTGCTCATAAAGAAAGGAGTTGTTCTTTCAAGAACATTGCAATTCTGTCTATAATTACGGATTTGAGTGGTCAAATTGTTGGATAAAATAGTCGCCCAATCCGTGACATAGCCATGAACAAAGGCTTCTATCAATGGCACCCATTCTTCAGAGAATTTCTACGTATTTGGATAACCATAGAGGTGACATAACATAACAACAATATGAGAGAAAGGGCCAACAATAGATGCTCATGAATACATATCCTTGTCCTCTCGCTTGTGTTTGTTTGGGTCCCTTCTCCATTCTCTGATCATCTCCATAGGATTCAGATTCTCTTGCATGAATTTCTAGACGTTGTGTATCATATTTCTACTAAGGTTGAGGTAGATGATACATTTTCCTTAAATCCCTAGTTAAAAGACCCAATAATTGTCTTCTTCGGAGCTATAAACGTTTTGTCCGTAATATCCATATGGTAAAAAACCGATCTCACCATATTTGTATATGGTAGAATTTTGGGGCGGGCAACAATTCTGTGAAGAAATGAATTAGCCACATCATTCCATGTGTCATTGTTACTCGGAGGAGAATCATCAACAATAGTAGCATGTTTCATGATTATTCTTGTATTTTCATCCTTAGATAGTTTGTATATTGCCTCCCAGAAGGAAGAACCTGCATCTAGAGTTCATGTAGTGTATGTAAACAATGGAGACATCTCAGACACTTCTTTAGGGGGCAAGACTAGTTCTTGCTATATTACAAACTTCCTCCTCACCTTGATTATTCTTGACATGTCCTTTAACTTCTCTTTATTGGAATTTACTGTAAAGAAGCAAACCAAGATAAGAAGCAAGAGCTTCGAAAGATGCAAAGAGTCATATCAATTCAATGCGAGCTTTATGGAAAACCCTTTCACATTAACTCAAAATTATTACAAATCATAAAAAAAAATTCGAAATTAGAACTACGCAGAGTGGTCATTTAATTTTCAAATGTTTGTTCACGTGACAATGACACTTGTCATTATATCGGAAAACATTTTATTGGTGTTTGGTATTGGGTGGTATTAACATAACTCAACGATCTGTGATTTTCGAAAAACATATAGGTGCAAGCTCTATATTAGTGAAATAATGAAGTTTTAATAGAATGCGATATCGACATCCGTCAATTCATAGAATGTGATATCGGCTTTTGACGGATTGCGATATTGGTTTCGTCATTTCACATTTCGACTATTTGCTATTTCTCTTATCCAATTTTTGCAATTAGATTTTCGTAATCAACTTTTTGTTGTTTTTCTATTCTTTGAAATCATCGATACTACGTGCAGGTTTTAATAAGACCAATCCTTTTATGATATTTTCATTTATTTGTTATATTTTTGGGATTTGTAAGACTTTTAATTTATCTCCTAAAACTACAAAAGGATTCCTAAAAGGTTTTATGCCCTATTCATAAACTTTCTTGTTTTATTAAAAAATAAAATAGTAAATATAAAACTGATTCTATTTTATCTAAACAAGGAGGGATTCTATCCTTTTTTTTAAAGGGTCCCCATTATTCTTTATCCTAAGTCTAAACATAATGGGGGGTTGTTGAGTACCAAAATGAGAAGCAACATTCAAAGTGTCCAAAAAGGCCAAGGAGCACAAAGATCATCGAGACTACTCCAGCTGCGAATCTGATCAAGAGTTGGCTCAACTAGCCAAGAAACTAAAAGTTTCCCTTTAAAGTTTTTGATTGCGGAAGAGTTGAACATTTTTTGTCCAAGTTCCCTTACAAAGAAAAGTTAAAAAAGGAATATGATTAGAAATTTGGAAACAAATCTTAGATACATTAGAAAAAAATATCTATAATAAAAAGGGGTTCTACTCCAAAGAGGATAGCTTAGCACCAGAATCAGAAAATAAAAACTCATCGAAGAATGACTCAGATAAGTATCTCCTTATGGATTTTGTAATGGACTCCAAGAAACAAGGTATTATGGACTTTGAAGAGGAAGAAGAAGAAGGGCTCTTAATTTGTCATTATTATTACCACTTCCTAACATTCATTTCATCTATTTCGACTATTCTTTTACCACATTATTTACCATAATTAATTATATAATTCCATTTCATAATCATTTATGCTCTTGCGGATAAATAATATCCGATCTCATTTATTTTTAATAATTAATGATTATTATGCATGATTTTGGTTTATTCATTCGTAATAACCTCACTCATGATTTTAGCCTCCAGGATCTCTTTTAGATTGCAGATTTGATCTTCAACAGATAATTAGATATTCCAACTTAGGAATTCGCTGGCATAATGTTGGCATTATGATACATATGTTGTACTTGATGGCAACCCACTCATCTCAGATGATAAATTATAGTACAGAAAGGTTCACAAAATTTTATGCAGAGAAAGGTTTATTTCATGTGGAGAAAAGTTAATGGAATTTTTTGCAGAGAAACGTTTATTTCATGAAGAAAAAGTTCATGGAATTTTATGCAGAGAAAAGTTTATTTCATGTGGAGAAAATTTCACGGAATTTTATGCAAATAAAAGTTTATAGAAGTTTATTTCATGTGGAGAAAAGTTCACGTAATTTTATGCAGAGAAAGGTTTATTTCATGTGGAGGAAAGTTCACGGAATTTTATGTAGAGAAAAGTTTATTTCATGTGGAGAAAAGTTCACACACTTTCATGGTTGGTTCATGGTATTAGTTCGACAGTTTTTGATCCTATGGTTTTGGTCCGTGGTATTGCATCCAAAAGTGTTGACCCCAAGTATTGGGTTCATGGTATTGTGTTATTATGGTTTTGGCCCGTGGTATTGGTCCATGATTTGAGGAAGAGCTTGCCTATATAAAGAAAAGGAGATCATTTGGCTTGGGTATGCTTTTGGGTTGAATATCTTAAGATCCAAAATATTGGGTTATTGTTTCAAAAGCTCGATCTATATGAAAGTGAAGTGGAAAGCAAATCTGTGAAGGGTGATCTTTCAAGCGCTGCAGCTGCGGAAGTGCGGAGGCGCCACAGAAGGCGCAGTGCGGAGGCACCACAGAAGGTGCAGTGCGAAGGTGCCACAGAAGGCGCAGTGCGGAGATGCCATAGAGGCGCCACAGAAGGCACAGTGCGGAGATGCCACAGAGGCGCCACAGAAGGCATAGTGCAGAGACGCCACAGAGGCGCCACAGAAGGCGCAGTGCGGAGACGCCACAGAGGCGCCACAGAAGGTACAGTGCGAAGGCGCCACAGAAGGCGCAGTGCAGAGACGCCACAGAGGTGCCACAGAAGGCGTAGTGCGGAGATGCCACAGAAGGCGGAGTGCAGAGACGCCATAGAGGTGCCACAGAAGGTGCAATGCGAAGGCGCCACAGAAGGCGCAGTGCGGAGATGCCACAGAGGCGCTACAGAAGGCGCAGTGCGGAGACACCACAAAAGGCGCAGTGCGGAGGCGCCACAGGAGACACCATAGAGGCGCCACCGAAGGCGCAGTGTGGAGATGCCACAGAGGCACCACAGAAGGTGCAGTGCAGAGGCGCCACAGGAGACGCCACAGAGGCACCACCGAAGGCGCAGTGCGGAGGTGCCACAGAAGGTGCAGCTGCGAAGGTGCGCAGTGCCACAGAAGGCGCAGTTGCAGAGGTGCGCGGCACCACAGAAAGTGAAGTGCGTAGCGACGTAGGCCAGAGAAAAGGAAATTGCATATCTCTCTTAAGATCTTTTGTTGACTGATTTTTTTGTTGATAAGGTGTTCTGGGTTTAGTTTACTGTTATTGTGGATCTGGTTATCTTGGTGACTTACTGGTACTTGATGATCATTTGATGTCTATGGATCCAGTTTGATTTATGAAAAGTGGTCCTTGAAAGAAAAGAAGTAGGGGGTTGTAGCTCCCTTCCAGGAGAGATTGGAAAACGAGAGAGAGTTGTAGCTCTCTGTAGGTTGCAGCCTGCGTACTAGTAAAGGACTGCACCAGTACAAGACCATGTAAAAGGAGTTTCTAATTTGAAAGAAGATAGAGACATATTGCAGCAGGTGGTTTTCACCCACATTGGGTTTCCACCTTATATCTGGTGTTCTTTGATGTGACTGTCTGTTTTTCTTGTTCATGCTCATTATTTTATGGTACTGATATGCAAAAATAATTCAAAGTGTAAATAAGGAAGAATTGTTAAAAGGACTAGATAATACTGATTCACCCCCCCTCTCAGTATTATTTTCAACAATTGGTATCAGAGCAGGTCCTTCTAAAGAAGCTTGATCGCTTGAAGGAAGATCTTTCATCATGAGCAACTACGAGAGGGAAGCATCTATCAGGCCACCGTTTTTTGATGGGACAAACTTCAATTATTGGAAGGTAAGAGTTACTGCCTATCTTCAATCTCTTGGTACAGAAGTTTGGGACATCGTAGAGACAGGCTATGCTTTTCCTTCAACTACTCCTACAGATGCAGACGAGAAAAAGAAGTATGAAACAAATGCAAAAGCAGTCAGTACCCTATTAGGATGTATATCCCAATCGGAATTCATGAAGGTAATGCACTATAAATCTGCAAAAGAGATATGGGACAAAATTGTCACAAGCTATGAAGGAGATGAACAGGTAAAGCGTGCCAAACTTCAAACTCTCAGGATTCAGTATGAGACTCTCAAGATGTATAATGATGAAAGTGTGGCTAACTATTTTCTTCGGGTAGATGAAGTTGTTAATTGTATGAAAAATTTGGGTGAAGAAATAAAAGAGGCTATTGTGGTTGAAAAGGTTCTAAGATCATTGTCCCCCAAGTTTGAATCTAAAGTATCTGCAATAGAAGAAAAAGAAAATCTACGAATTCTTACTATGTCTCAGCTACATGGAATTCTAACTGCTTATGAAATGAGAAAGGAAGGTCCATCAGATAGAAGAGAAGCTGCTTTCAAGGCATCAGGCAAAGGAGATTATTATGAAGCAAGCCACGTCCCAGAAGAAGAGGAAGAAGAATAAAACTTTGTCAGAAATCTTCAAAGGGGTTCTGGAAGGTTCAGAGGTAAGTTGCCTTTTAAATGCTTTGCTTGTGGAAGAGTAGGTCATTATGCTGCAAAATGTCCTTATAAGGATAAAGGAAAGGAACCTGCTAGATGGAACAAGAAACAGAGTACAAGTAATAAGAGCTACTACACTCATGAAGATAGTGATGGTCTATCAAACAGTGATGAAGATGAATGAGGTAATGAATATAAATTGTTAATGGCATTTGAAGATCATGATTATATGGATGCTATAGATGTGGATTACTTTCATGAAGAAATTACTAAACTTAAGAGATGTATAGAAGAGAAGAATATGATCATTGATACTCTACAATTTCAAATTGATGAAAAGGAAGGACATCTTGAAAAATTAGAAGGTGAAATTGTTGGTCTTAGAAAAGAGATTGAGAAAATAAAAGCTATTAATCTTAAGTTTGTCAAAGGATCTGAAACTTTGGACGAGATTATCAATGTGCAGCGGTCTCCTCTAAACAAGACAGGTATGGGCTATAATGGAGAAACTTCTCAAGCATCCACCTCAAAAAGTTATCTTGATGCAGCAAGAAGAAATGAGCAAAAGCACAATGAAGACCATCAGGTAAAGCAGGGACGAATGACAAACAGAAACTATCAGGGGCAACCCATCTTAAGGGTGAACAAGAGCTACAACCAGCCACAGGTAAAATCTTCTCAATTTGGTTCAAGAATAGATGACAAAAGAAATTACAATCAATTGGCTGGTAGATTCGATAACCGCAGAAGTTTCTTCAATGAACAATGCTTTTCTTGCCATAACTTTGGTCACAAAGCAGCTCAATGTGTTGCATATAAGACAATCATGACTAGAGAAGCTCAAAAACAAAGAAGTATGACCGGGATTACAAAAAGGACCTACAAAAACTTTTCGGCTCTTGAAAATGAAGTTGAATGTTCTATTTGCAATAACTTTGGTCATGAAGATTCTGAATGCAGGAGCAGGTTTCAGCAGAAAAAGGAACAAGCCTCAAGCACCAAAACATGGAGAATAAAGGAACCACAAACAGAAAGATGCGGGATAGCATTTTATGCAGAGGGACAAGAAAATCTATGGTACATTGACAGTGGATGTTCGAAGCATATGACAGGTGATAAAGAAAAACTTGAGTCTTACTCTGCTCTAGAAAAGGGAAAGAAAGTTTCTTTTGGGAATGATACTCCTGCAACTATAAAAGGAAAAGGCATTGCTCGGTTAAAAGAAAAGGTCAAGGCTGGAAATGTTTTGTATGTTGATGGATTGAAGCATAATCTTCTAAGTGTCAGCCAGATGTGTGATCAAAGAACCGAGGTAATATTCAGGTCAAATGGATGTCTTGTTCGTGATCTTGATACAGGTAAAACAGTGATCAAAGGCAAAAGAACTCCAAATAATCTGTACATATTTGAAGAAGGACAACAACAATGCTATCTAAGCAAGGATGATGAGCACTGGTTATGGCATCGGAGGTTGGGGCATCTAAGCTTTTTACAAATAAGGAAAGCATGCAAATATCAGGCAATTCGCGATCTTCCAGATATCAAAATTCCTGACAACACCATATGCAAATCATGTCAGTTTGGAAAACAAACCAGAACTAACTTTCCAGAGAAGGAAGGATCAGCTAGCATGCCTCTTGAGCTAGTACATAAAGATACATGCGGTCCTTTCAGAAAAAGAACACCTCGAGGAGAAGAATACTTGATATTATTCATTGACGATTTCTCCAGGTTTGTCTGGTTAGGACTTATGAAGCACAAAGATGAAGCATTCGAAAAATTCAAATCCTTCAAAGCCTTGGTTGAAAATGAATCAGGTCACAAAATAAAGTGCCTCAGATCCAACAGAGGTGGGGAGTTTACCTCAAATGAATTTTTCGATTTCTGTGAAGAACATGGGATAAGAAGAGAATTCTCTACAGCTAGAACTCCTCAGCAAAATGGAGTTGTGGAAAGAATGAACAGAACAGTCCAACAAATGGCTCGTGCCATGCTTAATGAGTCAGGAACTCCTGCAACATTCTGGGGTGAAGCTGCTCATGCTGCGGTTGTTATTCTAAACAAAAAAAATGTCAGGGTGAACAACACTCAAACTCCTCATGAGATCTGGAATGGTAAGACTCCTTCGGTAAAGCACCTCAAAATCTTTGGGAGCAAATGCTATATTAAGAATAATGATGAGCAGCTTAGAAAACATGAACCTAGAGCAGATGAAGGCATTATTCTTGGTTACTCTCCACATAGCAAAGCATACAAGTGCTACAATAAAAGACTTGGCAGAATTATTGAAAGCATTGATGTAGTGGTTGATGAGAAGGGATACATCCCTAGACAAGTACATCATGAAGACATCGAAGAAGATGAAGGCTACCCTCAAAAACAGAATGATCCCAAGAAGAACCTCAAGAAGAACCAGAGGAGCAGACAAGAATAGAAGAAAAGACTCCATCCAGATATGTTCAGAAGAATCATCCAGAATCTCAGATTATGGGGCAGAAAGAAGCAGGTGTACAAACAAGAAGAACAGTTGCAGAAGCCTCAAGCTATTTGGCATTACTCTCCTCTACTGAACCACAAAATGTGAAAGAGGCATGCAAAGATGAATGTTGGATAAAAGCAATGGATGAAGAACTTGAACAAATCGAAAGGAACAACACTTGGGAACTGGTTCCTAGACCAAAGGATAAGAATGTTATCAGAACAAAATGGGTCTTCAAAAATAAATTGAATGAAAATGGAGAAGTAATTAGAAACAAAGCCAGACTTGTTTGTAAAGGGTATGCGCAGCAAGAAGAAATAGACTTTGAAGAAACCTTTGCTCCTGTTGCAAGACTTGAGGCCATCCGAATGTTCCTTGCTCTCTCAAGTTTTCAAAACTTCAAAGTATTTCAAATGGATGTGAAATCAGCCTTTCTGAATGGAGACTTTGAAGAAGAAGTATACATTGAACAACCAGATGGGTTCATTCTTGGAAATGATCCAAATCTTGTATGCATATTGAAAAAGGCTCTCTACGGGCTCAAACAAGCTCCAAGGGCTTGGTACTATCGTTTGGACAAATATCTTCATAACAAGGTTTTTCAAAAGGATCAGCAGATAGCAATCTTTATATAAAAGTTGAAAATGACAAATTGCTAATACTTGTTGTGTATGTAGATGACATTATTTTTGGCAGCAATGAAGAAGAGAGGAGTCAAAGCTTTGCCTTGGTCATGCAGAAAGAATTTGAAATGTCCTTGCTGGGAGAACTGACATATTTCCTTGGTTTGCAAATCCAACAAAAGGAAGAAGGAATCTTTTTATCTCAAACCAAGTATCTCAAACAGATCTTGAAGAAATATGCATGGAAGATGCAAAACCAATATGTACACCCATGGTCACAGGATGTAGCCTCAGTGCAAATGATGAATATGCAGCAGTACATCAACCAACCTACAGATCTATGATCGGAAGTCTACTTTATTTGATAGGTACCCGACCAGACATCATGCATGCAGTAGGAATAGTT
>APFE030368539.1:1018-79590 GCA_000404065.3 Pinus taeda
ATGAATGTTTGTATGTCTGCTTTTTTATTTTATTTAATAAGGGTTTCTAGGTACTACTTAATTTTAGACCGTCATCTCTATTCATGTTGTTGGATGATTTTTCAATTTCAATTGCCTCTTTCACCCTTCTTTTTAAATAATGGTCTTCCCTGTGAATTAATTTTGCTTGTTCCATACAAATATAGTGTTTAAAATTATATACACTCTTTTAAATATAATTTAATAAGACAACTTAAATAAACCTTCAAACTAGTACTTTAAAATTATATACACTCTTTTAAATATAATTTAATTAAGACAACTTAAATAAACCCTCAAACTAGTACTTTAAAATTATATACACTCTTTTAAATATAATTTAATAAGACAACTTAAATAAACCTTCAAACTAGTACTTTAAATTATATACTTATAGTAAAAGATTTATACATAGCAAAGAACTTAAATATATAAACATAGTCTAAAAAAATAAAAAAAAAATAATTAATTAATTAATTTTAACTATATGCATAATCAATCACCAATTAATAAAATAAATAAAATAAAAATAAATAAAAAATAATTTAATTAAAAAATGAGTAAAATAATTAAATAATTATTTTATTAATAGTTATTTCAATTGAAAGCCGGACAATAAAAGAAGACATCAAATATTTTCCAATTAACTCTTAATAACTCCATGATTTCACGCTCTCTCTTCTCAAAATACAAATCTCATTGCCTTGATGATGGACTCATTAAGCTAGACGGAAACACTAGTTTCAAAAGTTGTTCACAGGTTTTTCCACAAACATAAAAATTCTACCAACCTGTATGGACTCTCTCTTTAAAACCTAGAACAAGTATCTACTAGAGAATTATTGAAAATGATGAAATACCTACAAGAAAATTAATAAATATTCATTTTGGGCGTGAATGGATCCTAAAAGCAAATGCAGAAGAAGAACAATCAATAAAAAATATAAAATAAAAGTGAAATCCTAAGATTGTAGAAACAATGAGAGAGGGGTAAAATAGAGGGGAGACCTAAAATAAGAAAACATCAGAAGAGATGGATGAGAATAAATAGGAAAAAATTGAAGGGGAGGAGCATAGCTCATCCAAATTTCATTCAAATATGGGAAAAATCCTAAGGTGTAATTACATGGAGAATTTAGAAAAATCAAACACCCAACATATGATGGGTAATTTGAGGATGTGGCAGAAGCATGGCTTTTCAATATCAAAACATATTTTCAAGTTTATGATTACTTTACTCAATTGAAGGTCAATTAGCTACTTACCAAATACAAGGGAAAGCTTCCCTATGGTGGGAAAAGGTTAAAATAGTTCATAATTTGTAGGGAAGGGAGCCTAACTAGGAGGAACTCCAATGACTGTTTAAGGAAGAATAATTGAGAAAGCAGTATATTTATTATGGGGGGAGGAATTTCATGATTTTAAATGGGTCAAAATGTCTATGGATGAGTTGGTAACCAAATTCCCACACCTGTTACAATATGTGCCCCATATAAAGTGATAAAAAATAAAAGTACAACATTTATAAACTACGTTCCACTTTATTTTAAGGAGTGAATTGAATATCATGACCGCAAAACCATGGATGAGGTTATCCTAAAAGCGAGAATTATTACTAGTGGGCCAAACAAAAAAATGAGAGTTCGAAGTATTGGTGAAACAATATATATATATATATATATTTGTACAAGGTGGCAAAGGAGGGAAAGCTGGACAATTTAAATAGTCTAGTAAAGGGAATCAAATCAAACTTAAATAAAAATAATCATCCATAGAAACTATATATATAGTGTTAATATATATTTATATAATTATATATATATATTGCTTCAAGGTGGCAAAGGAGGAAAGCTGACAATTTCAAATAGTCTAGTAAAGGGAACAAAGTCAAGACTTAATAATAACAATAATCATCCATGAGAGATTATAATATATCTATATATATATATATATATATATTATTTATATATATATATATATATTTGTACAAGGTGGCAAAGGAGGGAAAGCTGGACAATTTAAATAGTCTAGTAAAGGGAACCAAAGTCAAAACTTAAATAAAAAAATAATCATCCATAGAAATATCAATTGTAGACTCAAACTAGGTCTAGACATAATGAACCTAATAAAGGACTTAACGGAAAAGATGAAAAGAATTTCAAGTATTGGGGCTATGGTGAACCCCAACTCTTACAAAATTATCCCTACAAATAAGATATGCACAATATATACCGAATATACAAGAGGCCTCCACCATCAACGATGTGGTCATGAACATTCCACACACAAACATAACCTTTGAAGAGTACTAAGTAGAATATTAATATTGTCAACTGATTAATGTTTGTATTAGTAGATCCAAGTGCTAGCCCGAGTTATGTTAGTCCTCAAGTTGTAAAAGACTATAAATTAATGGCTGAAAAATAAAAAAATTCCCAGATGGTGCAATTAACTACTAGTACAAAAAGAAAAATTTCCATCTGAGTAAAGGCATGTCCAATCCTAGTAAATGGAAATCAAGTTACAATAAATTTAAATGTACTTCCTTTAGGGTCATATGATGTCCTAAAAGTAATGGAATAGATAGAGGTTCACTAAGAAATTATTCATTTGCTTGGTAAAGCAATCACATATACCACAAAAGATGGAGAAACACCTATTATAAGTGGCCTACCTAATTCCATCTCAATGTGTCAAATATTTGCATTTTAATTGAGGAAAGAGGGAAAAAAACAATGTTAACTTTTCACTATTAAGGTAGAATACCACTCCCAAAATAAGTCAGCCAATTCCTTGGAGGGGTTGGAGGCTATACAAAATTATCAAAATGTGTTTCTTGATGAGATTCTAGGTTTACCACCTAGTAGGGAAATATATTCATCCATAGATTCAGTACTGGGAAATACATCAGTATCCAAGGTCCCTTACCGAAATTGCTAGAGATGAATATACATTTGCAAGGATTATTAAGTAAAGATTATATAGGAACCAATGTGTCATAATGGGGTGCACCAATTTTATTTGTTAACAAAAAGGACATAATGTTTAGGTCATGTATTGGTTGTCGTCAACTAAACATGTTGAAAACTAAAATAAGTATCTTTTGCCTTGAATAGATGATTTATTTGACCAAGTTAAGGGAGAGACTATGTTTTATAAGATAGAGCTCAAATATCATTATCACTATAAATTTAGGAGGAAGACATACTAAGAATATATTTTCAAACTAGGTACGAACACTATGAATTCATAGTTTTCCCCTTTGGGATTCCTAATGCACCTGCTACTTTTATGTGCCTGATGAATAATATGTTCAATAAAATTTTGGATAAGTTTGTACTAATTTTCATGGATGAAATTCTAATATATTCCAAGATATTGGAGGAACATAAGCAACGTCTAGAGATAGTGTTACAAACATTGCGCGAACATCAATTATACAAACAATTCAGGAAATGTTACTTCTTTTAGGATAAGATACAATATCTTGGAAATGTAATCTTGAATTAAGGGATAGTAGCGGGTCCCAAAAAAGTGAATACCATTCTTGATTGGATACTTCCAAAAGACATGGATGAGATAAGCTCATTCATGGGAATTATTAGTTACTATTGTAGGTTCATATAAGGATTTTCTAATTTAGCATATCCTATAACCTCTTTATAAAAAATGGGGGCATTTGTATGGACGCAACAGTGTGAGGAAAGCTTTGAGAAGAAGAAATATATACTTGTTGTCGCTCCAATGCCAAAAATAGCAGATCCAGATAAATATTTTAAGGTTTGTACTGATGCATGTTTGAAAGGTCTTTGAGGTCTACTTATGTAAGAGGGAGATGTATTATCTTATGAGTACTGTAAACTAAAAGAACATGAAACAAATTATGTAGTTTATGACCTTGAATTGGTAATTGTAATTCATGCACTTAAAGTGTGGAGACACTATCTAATTGGTAAGAAGTTCACCTTGATTACTAATCATGTAATTCTGAAATTATTTTTCATCCAACTAGATATGAATGCCATAGAGGCTTGATGGATCACTTTTATGAGTGAGTATGATTTTGAAATCCAACACATAAAAGGAAAAGAAAATAGGGTTGTAGATGCTTTAAGTCGAAGTTTGAGGCATGTATATGAAGTAATAGTAATTCAAACTGAATCATATTTTGTTGATCAAATTAAAGAGGCAACAATAATAGATCAATGTTACAATAATATTTCTAAAGATTTGAAAATTAAGGATGATAAAAGAAATGGATTGATTATGCAATCAGTAAAAGTGTGTTGTTGACACACAAAAATAGATTTTATGTTCCAGATAAACAGAATATTAAAATACTAATATTAGATGAACACCATAGGAGACCATTTTTAGGCCACCTAGGATATTAGAAAATGATTGCAACCCTTAAAAAGGAATTTTTATGGACAATGATGAAAAGAGAAGATGCTAAATACCTGGAAAGATGCCAAGAATTTCAACATGTGAAGATAGAGCACGATTGTTGGTGCACTAAGATGTCTTTTTACAAGCAATCTTAATTCCTACATTAATTGTCAACCCAAGGTAAGTCTTTTTATCTCAAGAGTGTCAGCACAATATATGCAGTGAATTCAGAGGTTAGCTAAAGGTAAATCATTGCAATCACTAATAACTATCCATTCAACTTAAGTCACACAAGTCTTAAAGAAATAACTAAGGGAGAAATTACTCTGAAGGAACTCTTAACACACTCTACAATTTCATCTACTTATTCCAAAATTAAATGAATCTGAATACGAATGCAAAGAATCATGCTTGGAAATATTTAAATGCAATTAAAACTAACTCACTTGACCAATAAAGAGTGCTGTAATAACTGAACAATAATGTTAACGTATCGCAAATCAGAATTGAATGAAAATCTTGATTGAACGAAAATTAAGCAAATACGATAAATAACTTCTAAACAACAATTATTTTTTGTCAGCAGATTATGGAAATTAGTTGACACTATCTCTAATATCTGTGATATCATACTTAGAAGGAACAACAATCTACTCTGAGACTAATATAACCAATCAAATCAAAGTATTATTCAGATACATCACACGACTATGTATGAATTGAAATGAACAGCAATATGAATTGGAATCGTCAATCCTTATAGTAAGCGAAATAATATTAACTAAACATTAACAATCAATAAAGATTCAAATGGAAAGATTATAATACAAGAAAGTAGTAGAACAACTCTTGACCAGGCCCAAAGTCACCAGAAGTCTCCACTAAGGAATACTCATAATATAAGTGAAGATCAAATGCGGTCTTTCATTAATATGAGTAACCAGATTACAACATCATTGAGATAATAGTAGGATATGTCTCAAAAAGAATAATTATACATTACATAAGTCTAAACTGAACTTCATTTGCCTTTCATCCTTATATATAATAGTAAAAGAGAAAACTAGATAAAAGTGAATCCTCAGGACCAGGGGATCCTAAGGATTTCACAATATATAATCTGATTCTGTCATGAAATAGTATTGGTCTGCCTGGTCTCTCATTTCCTTGGCTGCTTTGTACATTGTCTTTCTCTTTTAGGGCCTAGTGCTGCTCTGTCAAATGAATGGCTATTGACCAATCCATGACTTCTGCACACAAGGATAGTAAAAAGTCAATTTCCATTACTAGATTTATCTAATTTGTTACCAAGTGCTTTCATACAACTTTAGCTATAATTTCCTTTATTTCAATTCATAAACAGAGATAATCATGTAAGGATAAATATGAAACAAAGAAATTGTAAAGGCGAAAATATACCTTTTTCTTGACCCAACATACTCCCCAACTTACCTTGTTGCATGTCCTCATGCAATTAAATAGTTGATGTGTAGCCGAGTTAGGGAGTAGGCATAATATACCTCCTCCTTATAATGTCTAAAGCCATTTTTCTTCTTTAATATAGCAAAAGCATGGGTAACATCTTGATCCTTCAAAATGTAATCACAACGATACTTATTTGGAGGATACCACATGATTAGAGTCCTATACCGACATCCTATCCATTCAGGTCCCATAGTCAAAATTATATTACTGTATTTATAGAAATGAGAGGAGGTGGCTTTAAATTTTTATATCCAAATGTTTCTTGATTTTGAATAGTAATGCTGGAGGCCTCCCACCTTTGTCGAGCTGTAGACAAGGCTTCCTCCTTAATCTCTTGGAAGTACTCCTTTCTAGTTTGTATAACATCTGTATGGAATGGCCATATTTGACCTATAACAACAGCTTGTTTCATGAATTTCTTGTGTTTACTCAAGAGATGCAGTGGTTTGTTTGGTTCCCCTCTCACCCATATGTCAATTCCTTCTTCAGGTCTCCTAAAAGTATTGTGGGCCTTAGCCCACTTTAGTTGATTAGTAACGAAAGAGAGAAATGCCTGGAGTTGTACATCCCCTATAAAGGGGCTAGGATTACTGTCCCTGTTGTCTTCCAGAAAGAAATTGTGCATATAAATCTCACAAAGGAGGCATTGTACTTGCTTATTCTGTTCTCTAAAGCATTTGACAAAATCTAGGGTGGTTTTGATTTCCACAGGCTTACCAGCCTTAGCAGCTTTGATTTTCAGTCGGAGGAACCTTTCTAGGAGGTATAGGGCATAATTTGTAGCAGGGGATCTACATGAAAAGGTGTTTGAATAGAGAGAGCAGATAGTTTCCAACTGACCTTTAGCCTTATGTAATTTCTCCTGTGCTTTCTCAACCTTTTTCTGTTCAGCCCTGAACTGAGAAAGTGTTTCATCCTTAGTTATGGTTAGTGCCACAAATTTTTTCTTTAATTCTTGATGTATCTTCAGGGGCACTACCTCCTCCTTGTATTTGGCTAATTCATGTTGTGCCTTCATTAATTCATTTTGTAGTCTATTAATAAATGCTTCCCTAATTAAGTGAATATAGGCAGGTGTTTCTTCAGTTTGGGTTTCTGCTTCCTGGGTCTCCATGGGATCAGTCTGAACAACAACTTCAACTACCTCTTGAATCATGCAATGACCAATTGGAATGTCCTCTTCAGCATATGTTTGAATAATAGTATCCATGGTAAGGTGGTCCATTTGGGTCTCCTGTGAGAAAACACAGGGGTCCTCGATTTACATTTCAGTGTCTTCTACAAGGAAAAACTCTGTCTGAGTTTCCTTTGGACAGGTCAAAAGATCCTTACTTTGGGTCTCAATGTTCCTTCTAGAACAATGTTATGTCTGTGTGCTTGTGGTATTTTTTTCTACTTTCAAATTCTTGGCTCTAATGGCCTCCTTTAACCACTCCCTTTGTTGCCTAATTATTCAATTTTGTTTCCTATGCTTCTTAAGTACTTTTCTAAGGAAATCCCAATACAACAATGTCTCCTGAATAATTGTCATTCTTTGGGTTTTCTTCTATTTAGGCCTCGTCCTCAGGGGACTTAGAAGAAATAGTGTTACCTGGTTGATTTGCATCTACCAGGGTTTCATCTACAAGGTTTTCTTTAGCTGGGGGGTCCACTGGACTGGTGTCTGCTGCCTGATTTCCTCCTTTAATGACATCTTCTTCATTTATCTTCGCTTTAAGGGGGTTTTCCACAGAAGGAATTGGTTGCCTCTGTTCTTCCATGGAATTAGTGTATGGCAGGCTTTGCTCACAACCAAGGCTGTCAGTAGGGGCAGACTGGTTGGGGGTGAAATTTTGTTACTCAACATTCTCATATTGTTCTTTACCTTCTCCAAATATCCCCATGTTTTCTAATACCTGGGCCACTCCCTCCTGATAGTCTTGCAAAGGGGAATTTTGCAGACTTGCAGGTGGTGTGCGGGATGGTCCAGCCTCATCTGATTGAATTGGGATGCTTCGATGGGCTCTCACTCACACAGAGCGCCTATGTATGGGCTCTCACTCACACAGAGCGCCTATGTTTTTTTAGGTTCAGGGGCATGAAGGAATTCTTTCTTTTTAGTGTCTTTCTCAAACCTGGGTTGTTGGCCCTTGCTGCTATGTTACTTTGTTTTCTGGGGGTGGAGCCAAAGTAGGATTTATAACATTATCCCAAGTTAACTGCTACTGGGCTAGTCCGTTCATAATAATTAATTTAATCAATCGGTGATGACTGATTACTTTGTGTGGGTTCTTGGCTGTCCTAACTCAATAGATGACATCATGTAATAGGGAATTCAAATAAAATAGTAAATTAACTGAAATTTTCTCTTTTAAAATGGCTAGAAGTTTCAGTTGGTGGGGCTTTACTACATTGTGTCGACCATTGAAGGTAATGTATCTTTGCATGATGATGACCAATTCTTGCCACAGCTGCCTTAATGCCAAAGGATGGATCCCTTTTGTTGCTCGCACCAGTTGCTCTCTTGGATGCTAGAATACTTCAATCGCATTGTGCAGAAGGACATGTTTTTCTGTCTATTTGGTTCCTTAAGACATAAGTCCAGTGACTTTGGCTATGACTGCTTCAGAAACTATTATACATCTGCCTTTACTATGGTGCTACCATTCTACAAATTCTGTAGAAACTCCAACGTCAGCTCCTCATGAAAATCCTGTAACCTATGTAGATATTGCATCCATCTATGCGCTCGAGAATAACACTAGCTTGATATGATACCATAAGTACTGGTAGTTCATTCCTGATAGCTCTTCCTCCCATGGATGCTGTACCTATAACTGGTTTTCTTGTATGCAATTGTTTTACACTTCCACATTTCAGAATAGCAACATAAAATGATATAGTAATTAACAAAGTAATGATGATATTTTGGGAATTAATATCATATTTACTTAAGGCTTTGGTCCTGTCAACCATACTTAACATAGGATCATGAGTCTGCATGCCATCCATAATGGTTTCCGTCCTTACCCCAATCATAAATACTTGCTAATTATTACTCATTCATAATCATCATTCACTCCTTCCCCGATAGTTAATTAAAATTATTATCAGACAATTATTCTTAACTATCACACATGTTGTGCATATGCAAGCCATCCCCCTTCTAACTAGAAAAGGGCATTCACGTCCTTTCAGCATGTGAAAAGAAAGCGAAAGCATTAACAAGACATAAATGCTAGAAACCAATTCGAAAAGCAATGTGTTAATCAATAAAGTAATTAAAGCAATACACATCATTGCATGTGAAATGGCCAAAAAGAAGTTGAAACAGAGATTTTAAAACACTATGTCAAAATATTTTCACCATAATTGGTATTAATGAAAAAGACATAATCGGCGGTATATATTGTTGTAGCACCATTTACCACCCTTGGTATTTGTGATGCTTGGTTTATGGCCTAGGGCAACCCCTCCTTCCAAACTTGGTCCAAATATTTTTAAAACAGTGTTTTATTCCCTATATGCTACTTTTCCCTAAGATAAAAGCATGTACACATGGTTTTAGTAGGCTCTATGAGTTACTTCAGGCAATCTGGTGCCTTCAAAATCCAAGTCATTCTTTTCAGACCTTTGGGAACCCCGCCCGCTCTGGATGGAATTCCCAAGGTCCCCCCATGACTTCCTTTTTTGGCCACGCTTAATTTACCAGACTTAACTAAATTGATGAATGATCCAATTAGGTATAATCTAGCTTGGCCTCTGGTCCCAACTAAACTTCCCTTAGATATTCCAAAGTTCGAAGGGAAGAGTGGTGAAGACCCAGGAGACCATGTGACCACATTTCACTTATGGTTCTCATCTAATGCCCTGATAGATGATTCGATCAGGTTGAGGTTATTTCAACGCACCCTAACTGGAAATGCGGAAAAAGTAGTATATAGAGTTTCCGGGGGGCACCTATACTTCTTTCGCTAATTTGGCTAATATTTTATTGAACCATTTTCAATTGCATGTCCGCTATGAAGCTGGAACTGAACTTCTGGCCAACTTTCAGCAAGACACAACAACTCACATTTCAGATCACATCCAAGAATGGAAAAGGACAAAAAGGTTTATCAAAGCTGAAATTCCACCAGAGTTCCTTCTCAAATGGTTTCTCAAATCATTACAACCTGAAATCTGAAAGGATGTTTCTCTTTTTGGTGTTTATTCGAAAGAGCAGGCTATTTTTCAAGCCCAGCAATTAGAATTGATATATTCTCAGTCTGGGACTCTTCAGAAAATCCTGCCTGATGCTCCTAGATCTAAGGTTGATTTAGACAAATCGAAGCCAAGCCCTCATGCCAATGGAATAGTTGGATCAATTGACACAAATATGGTGAATCGTTTGAACCAATTGCAGCAGTTGTCTCTACAAACTGCTTCTTCTAACCAGGCAACACAGTCTACACCTTCGCCTTCCCAACCTACCTTTATAAATGCCATCTAGGCCTCTAACCCCAAAGGAAATCAATAATCTGATGGGAAGAAGAAGGGACGAGGGAAGAAGAAGAACCAGGAAGGGAAGGGCAATGCGAACAAGTCGGGCAACGGTGCTGGTGAGGGTAGAAAAGAGTCTAAGAAAAAGGTTAAGTTTCCATGCAAGTTATGCAATGGAGATCATTTGACTCTCCTCTACCCTAAGATTCAATATGCTCAGTGCTTGTTAGTCCAGCAAGCGTCCTCTAGCTCCCAAGCTATCCTAACTAACCCTTTTCCCCAAGGGCAATAATTACTCGCTAGTGCGAACTCGAACGGTGATACCTCTGCAGGGGGAAACCAGTAAGGGGAAAGCTCCTCAAATGTTTATATGATGAACTATCATTTCGACATTGCTACAATAGCACGCGATTATGGTAAAACAGAAACATCTAAGGCTAAATCTGTTACTGAAACCACAGACCCACTTCATATTGAGCGACCCTCTACTGAGTCTATACCTTGGAAACCGAAAGGTTCTGCGAAGTGCTTGACTATTAACCCTAATGCTAGGGCAGCCTAGAACTACTTGACTATAGAAGATCTGGTTCAACGTCCTTGTGATATGTCTTCTTTGGAGATACTCCAGTCATGTCCTTCTCAAAGAAGTGCTTTTATTTCAGTAATCGGTGTAGTAGATCCAAAGAATACTTTAGTGCTCACTTTTGATATGCTGAATATCAAAAAGAGACTTCCTCAACATATGACTTTCAAGATAAAGTCCGCTTACCGAAAAACCAATATTTTTCAGATAGTTATAGTTGAGGGAGCTTCCACATGCGTAATGTCTATGTGATGTTGGAAGGCCATTGGATCACTTTCAGTTTTTTCTTCACCGACTCTCTTGACAGCATTTGATGGACATTCTCATAAGCCAGACAAAATTATCCCAGCCTTTTCTATACGTGTTGGGGGAAAGGTCGTTAATATTGAGGTGGAAATCATTGATCCCAACTCAGATTATAACCTCCTCTTAGGAAGGAATTATATTTACGAGATGGACACCATAGTTTCATATTTATTCCGCATCGTCTGTTTTCCTCATGAGGGGAGAATTGTTAAAATTAATTAGTTAGATTATTCTTCAAGTGACTCCCACTCAACTTCGGATTCTATCGTTCCATTGATGGATAATCCCCATCAACATACTGAGAATTTAGGAGTTGTGATGTACTCTTCATTAATGGGTATATTTGACCTTCCTCCTTCTATAGTTAGAATCAATGCAATTTCATCCTTTAGGGGGCCTTGATGGAAAGAGTTCTTTCAAACTCATTATTTTTCAGATCCTTGGACCTTACCTTCATCTACGACCACATTAGATGGAGGGTAAGTTGGTGGAATGGAATTTACCATGTCTGCAACATAACTTAGCTATCAATCTATCTTAGCTATCAATCTATCGTTAACTCTATAGACAACCATCCCACTCCTTTTTCACAAAAGGAGCTAGATGCTGATGTGCTCCAGCTTGGACCCTCAAATCTACTTCAGCTCTGGATTGCTTAGATACATTTTTACCATCTGAAGAAGCAATTTTGGAGGCAATGATGGGTGTGGATTGACCATGGGAATATTTACATCATCGTTCATATTTTCTTCCTCCATTGCATGAAGTTGAATCCAGGTTCTCCAATTTCCTTACTAGCAATGTTTGTACAGTTTCAAACCCTTTGGCTCTAGTACAATTATTTGCCAAAGGTAATATGTTAGTTATCTCAAGAAATGTACCTATAAACATCTCTAGGAATCCTCACATTATAGAAAATGTTTTCATCAGAGCCGATTGTTCCCCTAAATAAATTCAAATTTACTTCGACCTCTTTAAAGAGTTTCGAGATGTGTTCACTTGGTATTATGAGGAAATGCCTGGAAATGATCCATCTATAGTCCAACATGAGAACTAGACGTAAGAAAACGCCAAACCTATTCGTCAGAAGCTTCGACCGATCAATCCTCAGAAAGCAACATCTATTAAAGTTGAAGTTGAAAAGCTGCTTAAAGTGGGTTTCATATAACCCGTTCCTCTAATGGAGTGGGTTTCCAATCCAGTCCCGGTAGATAAAAAGCAATGAACGATCCGAGTATGCATCGATTTTAGGATTTGAATAAAGCTTGTCCAAAAGAAAATTACCCCATGCCTTTTATTGATCAAATTGTTGATGAATGTGTGGGTAATGAATTTTTTTCATTCATGGACGGATTCTATGGTTACAATCAAATTACTATCCATCCAGAGGACTAGCACAAGACAAATTTTATTTGTCCTTGGGGCACGTTTGCATACAAGAAGATGCCTTTTGGTCTTAAAAATGCTGGAGCTACTTTTCAATGGACCATGATTTCCATGACATAAAACATGTTATCGAAGCATACTTGGATGACTTAGTTGCTCATTCTCGAAAGAGAATCGATCATCCAAGCCACCATCGGTTAGCTTTTGAGAGATGTCGTTTTTATAAAATCTGGTTGAATTCGAATAAGTGTGTTTTTGCGGTTACATTTGGTCGGTTGTTAGGATTCATCATATCAACCGAAGGGATTCAAGTCGATCCTTTCAAGGTTGAGGTGATAATTCAGTTGTCTCCCCCATCTTCCATTCGTCAACTTCAAAGTCTCCAAGGAAAGGCAAATTTCTTGAGTATATTTATAGTGAATTACGCCGAGATTACCAAAGGATTTATGCGCTTGCTTAAGTAAGGAGTTCCATTTTTATGGGATTACTTTGCGCAATGATCTTTTGATGCCTTGAAGAAGGCATTAATCTCTGCTCCATTGTTGAGTCCACCAGATTATGGCAGAGATTTCCTTTTGTATCTCGCTGCGGTAGAATCAACCATAGGTATGGTTCTAGTTCAGGAGGATGATGCTCTTAGTGAGCATGTAATCTACTACTTGAGTTGAGGCTTAGTAGGACCTCAGTTACACTATTCTCCTATCTAGAAATTGGCCCTAGTAGCGGTCCATGCTATCCAGCGGCTTCATCATTATATTCTGCTACGCAAAATGTTTGTCTTAGCGGCTGTCAATCCTATTCAGTTTGTCCTCAGTAGGCGAGTGATTGGGGGAAAATATAATTGGTGGATTGTTATTTTGAAAGAATTTAATCTCGAGTTCTTGTCAGCCAAATCTAAGAAGTCATTGGTTTTTGCGGAATTAATTTCTAAGCTGCCTTGTGAGGAAACCATTGTTTATAAGGAAAATTTTCTCGACGAACATTTATTCCTCATTTCTTCACAAGATCCATTGTACAAAGATATCATTATATATCTCCAGTATTCGAAGTTCCCACTTGCTTCCTCCAAGGATGAGCATCGAAAGTTACGTCACCTTGCCAAAAACTATGTTATCATTGGTGATACATTATATTGCATAGGGGTTGATTCAATCCTTAGGCTTTGCTTAACTTTGGAAGAAGCAAAGTTTGTACTTAATGATTGCTATAGTGGACCTTGTGGTGGTCATCTATTAGGGCTTGCAACAACCTAGAAAATTTTGCATGCCAACTACTTTTGGCCTTCAATTTTCAAATATTATATTGAAGTGGTCAAACATTGCCACCCTTGTCAAATTTATACTCGAAAAATGTGTGCACATCCAGCTCCACTTTTTCCTGTTATCAATGTCGTTCCATTTACGAAGTGGGGCATTAACTTCACTACTTGTAATCCACCTTCGGCGGTAAGTCACAAGTACATCATTGTGGTGGTAGACTACATTAAGAAGTGGGCTGAGGCCATGCCTACTTACAAAAATGATAGTGAAACAATAGCCTTGTTTCTCTTCAACCAGGTCATTTCACGATTTGGTATCCCAAGAGAGATTGTCACTGACCATGGTAGTCACTTCAAGAATCAACTGATGTCCGAATTGGCTCTAAAGTGGGGCTTCCGGGAGGAGCATTTGTCTTTGTATTATCCTCAGGCTAATGGGCAAGTTAAATCCATGAATAAGTCCCTTAATACTATCTTGCAAAGGACAATTGACAAAAATCACTCCAATTGGCACATCATGTTGTACCTGGTGCTCTAGGCATACCGAACCTTGGTGAAGACTGCCACCAATTTTACTCCTTTTCAATTAGTTTATAGGTTGGAAACTATTTTCCTATTTAATGTGAAAGTCCATCCCTTAAGCTATATATAGAACTTCTTCCAAAGACGTCTAATATCGAAGAATTCCTCATTCATTTGGAACATCTCGATGAGCAGTGTTGAGATGCCACCATAATAAATGAGGCCCATAAGAAGAGGGTTAAAACTCAGTATGATAAAGTTGTCCGTCCTCAGGTCTTTTCTGAAGGTGACCTTATCTTAGTCTATGACCAAGATAAGGACGCCCTGGTCCCTTTATAGTTAAATGCGTTTTGGGAAAAGTGGCTTATGAATTAGTTGATTTTGAAGGGAACAAGCTAGTGGAGCCCCAAAATGGGCTCTACATTAAGAAGTATTTTTCTTAGGTTCTGGCCGAGCAATTGATTGTTTATATATATTGTATTTTTGTACATATTTGCCTAGCATTTTATGATATCGACATTTTTTTATCTGCTTTGGCAGGTGTTGATGGATGATCTAATATATTTCAGATTCACCGATGGTGCTAGTCGGCACACTTGGAATCTTGCTTCCCCAGCTTGGGTGATTTATTATTCATCTGGCTAGTTGATCGTGTTGAGTCGAGTATGTATTGGTCTTGCTTCGAATAACATTGACGAATATACTGTCATTATTAATTTACTATACGAAGAAAATTCTTATGGAATTGATTCATTTGTAGTTTATCTAAACTCACAGCTAGTAGTGTCAGAATTAAATAACATTTATCAGGTTCGAGATCCTTATTTATATCGCCCATTTTTTAGAGTGAGAGTGTTGCAACGATCATTTATTTATATTACATATGATCACATTCCATGATCTGAGAATTCATTAGCAGACTCTATTGTTAATCAAGCATTAGATTGGCATATTAATCATTCATCAAATTAAACAAACATCAAAAAATTTGAATCTATATATATATCATAAAATCGCCTGTATATAGATAAAGTGTTCAAAAAATAATATACAAAATTGGGACAAAATGCCATCAAAATTTAGGTTCATGCCCATAATCATGTCCAGTTTGTCTATCGACTCGGTTCAAAATTTGGGTTCATGCCCATAATCATGTCTTGTCTGTCTATCAACCCGGCTCAGGATGAGCAACTAAAAAGTTAACTACTGCATTGGCTACATGTTGAAGTATGCGGATCTAGTCCCATGTTACCCCTAACATGCGACACTGCATCTCCTCAGGTAGATCTTCTATGGCTATCATAGGTACCTAGTGAGTCAGTCTCACCAAGTTTCTCTGAACTACATATAGGACTCTCTCTGTCTCAACTGTTGCCTCTTTAGCACCTCTTCCGCAATGCCTGTGCCTCGGAAATCCATCTGGTCTCACTGGACCCACATCTGGAACATGGTCATTTTGGTCAGTATTTTTTCTCATCAAAAATATTTCTAAGTTCATTTCATATTTAAAAAAGAAAAAAAATCTATAAAATTTACAAAAACTTTAAAAATTGTTACCTATGTCTCCCCATGTTGTGTTTGGTCGCAACACCAAGTCTAGATCTCCTCGTAAATCCATACCATCATATGGGTAGTTGTCGACTATGATGATCTTTTGGTCCCACCAGGTGAAAAAATCATCATCGAAAGTCATTCTAGGCATGTCCTGCCTCCAAGGCATTTCATCAAGTCAACCCATTAACCCATCCAAGGATCTCGAGGGCTTCTGATGGAGATAGATACTTTGGGACATAACCTAGGTACCTTCTCAAGGAAGAATGAGCATAAGATAGTCCCATATCCAAAGTTCTTTGTCTGACCCTTTTGAATAGAGGTCAATTGGCTCTTCATGTTGGTAAGAAGAGGTGTGCGCCAGTCAAAAACCATGGTAAGGAATTCCACTGCTAGGCTTATGGACACTCATGAAGCCTAATGTAGTGAAGCTGATTCATTTACCCTCGTAATGGTAAATAGAAGAATCCTCAGAGATAAACTCTCCACGTGTTTGATTGGAATCGGACTTCCAATCTTTTCTGGGTGTCTAGGAAAATATATATGTACATAGTCTTCTACTGAAAGACTACTTCTTGTCCTTCCAATCGAATGCACGACCTCCCCTCTTCAGGAGAGACTTGTAATAAAGTAGATGTCTTCAACCTCAATCCGTAGAGGCATCTGATCTATCATGAAGGCGTCATCTTCTGCACTCCAGCAGTGGATCAGCAATTCGAGCAGGCGTGTGTTGGCTTTCATGTTTTTTATTTTGAAGAATTTCAATAAGCCACACCCTCTCAATGCGTCTAGTGCATTTTGGTCATTCATTACCTCATTGTCAATTATGGTATGCTCTCTTTCTCTCCATGTGATGGTCATCTTGAAAAATTTGAGTTTCAATAGTTAGTTTTTGTGTTTAAACTTTAACTCGCATACACGCGGGTTCCCTTTACACAAAGTCACGTGTAGGGCCATCGTATACATAGGTTAATCACATCCAACCCATGTGTACGCAGAGTTGTATTTTTGGGCATAAATTCCCATGGTCAAATCTTTATGAAAACTTATAAAAACTATCACAAAACATTATAAGCATGATTTGAGGGTTACCTGATAAATTTGGTGCGATTTGAACAATCCAATATTTTAGAGGCAAGCTTGCTCCTTTTTGATCCACAACTCTTTGCTCCAAACAGAAACAAAAAAACTGTGAGTCCAAAAGTCATTAAATAACTTTGAAATTGCAAAATATTTTTTCAAAAATTGATATTTGTCTCATGGATTTTTTTACGTGTGGGCTTGGATGGTTGAACATGGGTTTTTTTCCAAGATATTTTGGAGACTTCTTCGAGATGTTATTTCGATCCCATGACCATTGACCCGTCATGGTAGGTGTCGTTCACTCACTAGCATATAGGTTAGGTAAAACCAT
This sequence comes from Pinus taeda, assembly GCA_000404065.3. Taxonomy (NCBI): domain Eukaryota; kingdom Viridiplantae; phylum Streptophyta; class Pinopsida; order Pinales; family Pinaceae; genus Pinus; species Pinus taeda. Next base: position 18,392 of record APFE030368539.1, read on the forward strand.
TTTTTCCATTGCATCTTGCATACTAGCCTCTGTTCAGCGATACATTAGCCATAGGGCTGACCCCATCGTGTCTTGGTTAGCAAACCATGTTCACTCGCTAATTTTTAAATCATGATGTGATGGTAGAACCATCCTTTACATGGGCATCTTAGTTAGAACCTCACTGACATTTTTTTCCCATGCTACTATACTGAGTAGGCTCAGGAGTCCTCTTTAGTCTCGCCATGACTTATGCTTTGAATACACATTCTCCTTTCTTCTACGTTGATTTCTGGTCGGATACCCTAGAGGCTTGTTTGTGTTGAGTTGTACTGCTGCATTGCATTTTGATGATTTGCAACTTTTGGCCTTGAGCCAGCTTCACTTGGACTTGTGTTTAAGCCACTTATTTGACCATGTCTTCTGCAAAATCAACCATGCAATCACTTAACTTTTGCAACTTGACGCATCCTTTGACCCGTGGAAAGACCATCCCTTTGACTGTCCTTGACTAGTTTTGCCTCCCTGCATTGAGCATAGGAACGTTCCCATCCCAGGAAATAGATCATCTGTTTCTTTGACACTTGTTCTTTCTATTGTAATATAGCATTATTTTATTCTTTTTCTAGCTTAAAGAAAAAGACAAAAAAATTATATATTCCAAAAAGAGTGGGAATGGGACAACATTTCCATATTTTGTTGGTAGCTAGAGTCATTCGTGTCGCCCTTGAACAAATCACTCAAAAGAAAGTCTCTCCTCCATTTTGGGCGGGATTTATTTTGACTTAGGTATGCCTTAACCTTGTTATTGAGTCAGTACTCCTTCGATTAGTTACCTCTTCCAATCATATGGAGAGTTTTCTCATGCCTCTTACATGACAAACTTATACAGTGTTATCATATCTGCTGTATAGTCATCATTGAGTCGTGCTTTTGTTCAAGGGAAGTAAGCCCGAGTCGACCTCTCTGCAATGTCTCTTGACCTATTTTTCACTCGGCCATCCTTGGTTCTCAATGTCATGTTTGTCATCACATCAGTTATATTGGTCCTTTTCTTGTGTTAGTTTGAGAAGGTCTCCATTGACTTCTCACTGGCAGGTCTTGTCATTATCGATAATGACATATTGCTCTGAGGGCAGGCCTAGAGCCGTACCCTAGCCCTTTTTTCATTATTAATAGGTCACCTTGTGCTCATAATCGATCAATATCATGGGTCTTTGACTGAGTCATTTCCCTTGTGTTCGGCATCAACTTTCATTATCACACATTGGGATTCGTGTAGTGCCTTGGTTTCCATTTGACCCTATTGGTGGATTCCTCGCCTCTGTGTCAGCTTTCATTATTGGTTGGTTTAGAGGGCTTCTATTATGCGCTAGTTACATCTTATGTATGCCAAAAATGTGCTTTGGTTGCGTTACTACATATTTTTCATCTGATCCCTTCCACATTATTGGCCTACGGGTTACACTCGTGCTAGATTGATGAAGGATGCCTTAATGCCTTCCTTCTAGCGGATCTTTTCCTATCGACTACGACTCATTTGCTCTGGGACAAAGATCTAGAGTCCATTTAGCAGTACCTTGGGGTTTGCAATCATTAGTGGCAGATTCCTTCACTATCAATAGTGGGAAACCATCATTGTCCCTTGATTGATAACTTCTTCCAAGTGTCCGACTTCAGATCATTTATTGACACTTGTTAGATTTTATTGGGTACCTTGACTCTCATTTTCATTATCGGTGAGTTGTCTCGTGTTTGTTAACGGTATACATCAATGACCGGTAATCAAACGATTTCTCACGTGGTTGACCTCAGATCATTTATTCCCATTCTGTAGAAATGTACCACAGTGGTTAGTGAAGACCTCGGGTTGCATCAGCATGTCTTGGTTCACTTGTTAGTTTCTCCTATTGTTGCTAGTTGACACCATCCACCGTATATGTTGCAGTTCTCCACAAAGATATCTTATACGCTAGCATCCAAGTTGAGATGTAGCATCATTTTATTCCATCATGTTCATTTGGTACTATTGGGATCAGTTTTTGACATCAGTGATCAGCTTCATCTTTCAGCTTCATTGATCATCTTCTTATATGTGATATTCAAACATGTACTTTTTTGATCACGAACAGATGATCCATTATGTATTTTTAGTTTCTTTTGTACTTGTCTACATATTAGATCTGCCTGTACTTGATATGTGGACATGCCTTAATTTTTTTGAGCATGGGTATGCCCACCTTAAACAACAGTTTCTTTCTGATCTCTTTTGATGGCTTGGCAGGATGAATTCTTGTGAAGTCCTTCTCAGTCTCGGCAGGAATCTTTCCATATACTTAATACATTTCGGTCATCATGTACCCCTTTTGACCTCATATAATAGGGGGAATCTATTGTATCACCATTTACAACCCTTGGTATTTGTGATGCTTGGTTTATGGCCTAGGGCAACCCCTCCTTCCAAACTTGGTCCAAATATTTTAAAAACAGTGTTTTATTCCCTGTACGCTACTTTTCCCTGAGATAAAAGCATGTACACACGGGTCAGTTAATACCCAACTCGTGTATATGTGTTAAAGCACTTAAAAAAATTAAATTTCCTTATCTATGGGTGGAGTTCATGTGTTTTACCTGTTGATTACCTCCTAATGCCCGTGGCCCAACTGTTTCCCAACTGAAAAAATATTTGGGAGAGGTATAACAGACTTCTATAGGAAGGCCTTAAGTAGGAGAAGAGATAGATTTATTATACTGAGATTATCCCTAACTGAGTCTGAAGTATCCATGTGCTTCATGCACTTCCCCAAGTTTTAGGAAACCCTTATTTCCTTGATTATAGATATTCTCCCTCTTGCTTGAGATATCATGGTATTGGTTATGGAAGGAGGTTGTTGAAGACTGGGACTGGAGGGATCTGGAGGACGGTTCCACTTGGAGGCAGAAGAAGAAGACTCAGGTGAATTCTGTCCATGTTAGTTATAGCTTACTACAATAAAAAGAAGCGTTGTCTTGTTTCCGAGATTTACTATGTTTAATAGTGTTGTAATTCATACATGAATGTTATTTTGATGTATGATTAATCATTTTCTTATATGATACAAAGTTAATTTCATAAAAATGCTTTACCTATATACTGCTATGTATGTTCGGATTGAATGATTTTTAGGTTTAAAGAAGATCAGGAGTTGTAGAGGGTCTGAACCCTGCGGGATCTACCCAAACGAAGGTTGGCACTCGTTCTTTCTACGGTACTATAACATTATTTTATTCTTTTTCCAGCTTAAAGAGAAAGACAAAAAAATTATATATTCCAAAAATAGCAGGAACGAGACAACATTTCCACCCTTTGTTGGTAGCTAGAGTCAGTTGTGTCGCCCTTGAACAAATCACTCAAAAGAAAGTCTCTCCTCCATTTTGGGCGGGATTTAGTTTGACTTAGGTATGCCTTAACCTTGTTACTGAGTCGGTACTCCTTCGATTGGTTACCTCTTCCAATCATATGGAGAGTTTTCTTGTTCCTACTGCATGACAAACTTATACAATGTTATCATATGCTGCCATATAGTCATCATTAAGTCGTGCTTTTGTTCAAGGGAAGTAAGCCTGAGTCGGCCTCTCTGCAGTGTCTCTTGACCTATTTTTCAATTGGCCATCCTTGGTTATCAGTGTCATGTTTGTCATCACACCAGTTATATTGGTCCTTTTCTCATGTCGGTTTGAGAAGGTCTCCATTGACTTCTTACTACTGGGTCTTGTCATTATCGACGACGACATATTGCTCAGAGGGCAGGCCTAGAGCCGTACCTTGGCCCTTTTTCATTATTGATAGGTCACCTTGTGCTCAACATTGATCAGTATCATGGGTCTTTGACTGAGTGGTTTCCCTTGTGTTTGACATTAGCTTTCATTATCACACATTGGGATTCATGGAGTGCCTTGGTTTCCATTTGACCCTATTGGTGGATTCCTCGCCTCTGTGTCAGCTTTCGTTATTGGTTGGTTCAAAGGGTTTCTATTGTGTGCTAGTTGCATCTTATGTATGCCAAAAATGTGCTTTGGTTGGGTTACTACATATTTTTCATCTGATTCCTTCCACATTATTGGCCTACGGGTTACACTCACGCTAGATTGATGAAGGATGCCTTAATGCCTTCCTTCTAGCATATTTTTTCCTATCGACTACAATGCATTTGCTCTGGGACAAAGATCTAGAGTCCATTTAACAGTACCTTGGGGTTTGCAGTCATCAGTGGCAGATTCCTTCACTATCGATAGTGGGAAACCATCATTACCCCCTGATTGATAGCTTCTTCCAAGTGTTCGATTTCAGCTCATTTATTCGCACTTGTTAGATTGTACTGGGTACCTTGACTCTCATTTTCATTATTGGTGAGTTGTCTCACATTTTTTAACAGTATACATAAATGATCGGTAATCAACCGATTTATCACGTGGTTGACCTCAGATGATTTATCCCCATTGTGCAGAAATGTACCATGGTGGTCAGTGAAGACATCGGGTTGCATTAGCATGTCTTGGTTCACATGTCAGTTTCTCCTATTGCTGCTAGTTGACACCATCCACCTTATGTGTTGCAGTTCTCCACAAATACATCTTATATGCTGGAATCCGAGTTGAGATGTAGTATCATTTTATTCCATCATGTTCATTTGGTACTATTGGGATCAGTTTTTGACATTAGTGATCAACTTCATCTTTCAGCTTCATTGATCATCTTCTTATATGTGATATTCATACATGTACTTTTTCGATCACGAACAGATGATCCATTATGTATTTTCAGTTTCTTTTGTACTTGTCTACATATTGGATCCACATGTACTTGATATGTGGGCATGCTTTACTTTTTTTGAGCATGGGTATGCCCACCTTAAACAACAGTTTCTTTTGATCTCTTTTGATGGCTTGGCAGGATGAATTCTGGTGAAGTCCTTCTCAGTCTCGACAGGGCTCTTTCCATATACTTAATACATTTCGGTCATCATGTACCCCTTATGACCTCATATAATAGGGGGCATATGTTGTAGCACCATTTACCACCCTTGGTATTTGTGATGCTTGGTTTATGGCCTAGGGCAACCCCTCCTTACAAACTTGGTCCAAATAATAAAACAATATTTTATTCCCTGTATGCTACTTTGCCTTGAGATAAAAGCATGTACACATGGGTCAGTCAATACCCAACCTGCGTATATGTGTTAAAGCACTTAAAAAACATTAAATTTCCTTATCTATGGGTGGAGTTCATGGGTTTACCTGTTGATTACCTCCTAATGCCTGTGGCCCAACTGTTTCCGAACTAAAAAAAAAAAATGGGAGAAGTATAAATAGACTTCTATGGGAAGGCCTTAAGTAGGAGAAGAGATAGAGTTATTATACTGAGATTATCTTGGACTGAGTCTGAAGTATCCCTGTGCTTCATGCACTTCCCCAAGTTTCAAGAAACCCTTGTTTCCTTGATTATAGATATTCTCCCTCTTGCTTGAGATATCATGGTATTAGTTGTGGAAGGAGGTTGTTGAAGACTATGACTGGAGGGATCCGGAGGATGGTTCTGCTTGGAGGCGGAAGAAGAAGACTCAGGTGAATTCTATCCATGTTAGTTATAGCTTACTACAATAAAAATAAGCATTGTATTGTTTCCAAGATTTACTATGTTTATGCATCAAATAATGTTGTAATTCATACATGAATGTTATTTTGATGTATGATTAATCATTTACTTATATGATATAAAGTTAATTTCGTAAAAATGATTTACCTCTGTACTACTATGTATGTTGGGATTGAATGATTTTCAGGTTTGAAGAACATCGAGAGTTGTAGAGAGTCTAAACCCTGCAGGATCTACCCAAACGAAGGACATTCGGGTATGGTCGCTCTCACATAGTTTTTTTATATAAGCATTTTTCCTGAGTTGTATGAGTGTTTCTTACTGTAGTTTGTTCCTGCTCTATTGGGGTTCCAACCCAAAGCCCTAAGGTACTTATTCCCGTAACATATATTAATGAATAACATAAAATGATTGGACAATTCGGAATATAATGAATATATGATTTTAGTTTACCATGTAGATTAGCTTGTAAGAGTGTTTTTCAAATGGAAAATTCCCTTTAGAAAAAAATCCATAGGTGATAAGAGATTAGAGAACATTTCATAGTGTAAGATGATACCTCAATACTATAAGCAGAGCCACTACTGCCAACAGGCATTCATAGCCTTGACAGGGTTGCTTTTTAACCCCACAAATGAGCCAAACTCCTCCTTTTAGAATGTAGATTATTCTTCTTTTTCTTGTCGTAAAGAGACCACCATGCTAGCACGGCAACAAGATGACCATAGTGCCATTCACCAGGATGTAACAAAGTGATCAGGCAGCTCATGATGAGACCCCCTATCCTTTTTAAGACTATGTTTGATTCTTTTTCATATCTCATTATGTCCATTTTTCTAGTGGAACTTTTATTTATTAAAGAGAGGGAGGCTCATTTGCTCCTTAAGAGTCAGGGATGGTGTAAGAAGTAAGAAGATGCCAACGAAAGTTTATACTCTTATCTCCATATAATCATGTCAATGAGATTTATCCAAATGATAGTGTGAAAACATAAGCCAACATGGTTTGAACATAATGAATCATTTTATGATGTGTCCAAAGAAGAGATGTTTATTCAGTCATTATAAAGATACACCGTATCAGCGTTGGAACAAAGATAACCATCAAAAGGCTGCATGAGTCATAATGATATTGTCATTACCATTTTTTCTTCTTACATCAAACATAAATCCATTCAAATGGTGTTTATTCAAAATACAATGGAGAAAGAAAGAAAAGAGGGCATCATGATCATTAAGAAAAATCACAATTTATTCTATTAAAAAGACAGAGTGTTGTTCAATTGATTTACTAGCAATTGTTCAATCATTTGAACAAAAAAAAAAAAACAAAAGTATTGTTCAAATGATTGAACAAAAATCGTTCAATCATTTGAACAACAAAAATCACAAAAAAAAGTGATGTTCAATTGATTGAACAACAATCGTTCAATCGTTTGAATGGAAAAAAAAAAATGTGTTGTTCAATCGATTGAATGACAATCGTTAAATCATTTGACTGATAAAATCAAAAATAAAAAATAAAAAATGTGTTGTTCAATTGATTGAACGACAATCATTTAATTGTTTGAATGGAAAAATCAAAAATCAAAAATGTGTTGTTCAATCGATTGAACGACAATTGTTCAATCATTTGAATGGAAAAATCAAAAAACAAAAAAAGTGTTGTTCAATCGATTGAATGGAAATTGTTCAATTGTTTGAACGACAAAATAAAAAAATGAAAATGTGTTGTTCATTCGATTGAACGACAATTGTTCAATCGTTTGAACGACAAAATAAATAAATAAATAAATAAATTTGTTCAATCGATTGAATGACAATTGTTCAATTGTTTGAACAAAAAAATCAAAAACAAAAATGTGATGTTCAATCGATTGAACAAAAGTTGTTCAATCTTTTGAACAGAAAAATAAAAAAACAAAAATGTGTTGTTCAATCGATTGAACATAAATCGTTCAATCATTTGAATGACAAAATAAAAAAACAAAAATGTGTTGTTCAATCAATTGAACAACAATCATTTAATCATTTGAAGGGCAAAATCAAAAACAAAAATGTGTTGTTCAATTGATTGAATGAAAATCATTCAATCATTTGAACGGGAAAATCAAAAAACAAAAATGTGTTGTTCATTCGATTGAATGACAATAATTCAATCATTTGAATAGCACTTATCAAGCAATAAAAATTCTCATATTTATATGGTAATGTCTACTCTTAATTGCAACTTAATATTTAAAGTTGTTGGGTCATCACTTCCTGTAGCTAAAATTGGCATGGAAGGGTCCTCATGTACCTACTCGTAGAAAGACTCCTTGGTGAGTGGTTTGTGATAGAGGCGTACTCGGTGTCCATTCACCTTAAGAGGAATGGCCAGGTTCGTCAATGGTAACCAAGGTAAGAGTACCATTTTTATGAACTTCTTGAATCTCATAATGGTCGAGCCATCTTGTTTGCAACTTTCCTGAGAAATCTTGGAATCTGGAATTGTAAAGTAGTGCCCAATCCCCTTTTTGAAACATTTTCTTCTCGATAAGGCTGTCATGCCATTTTTCCCTTTGTTGTTGAATATTTGCAGTCCGTTGCAAATCAAGAAGTCGAACCTCATCTAGTTTGTTAATCTACTGGAGTCGCTTGGTCTGGGCTTCTGTTAGATCCATCCCTACTCCTTGGGCCGTCCTTAGAGTATTTATTTCGAATTCAATCGAGAAAATAGGTTCTTTGCTGAACACGAGCTAGTATGGAGAGTATCCAGTAGTATTCCTTCAAGACTTGCAATAGGCCCACAAGGCCTCCAGTAGTCTAGTAGCCCAGTCTCATTGATGTGTTGAGACTGTCTTGGTCAGAATTGCTTCAGTGACCTTATTGGTGCTTTCAACCTACCTGTTCACCTGTGGGTGATATGGGGAAGTGATCTTGTGCATAATATAATGATTCTTTATAGTGGAAGTAATCTTATGTACAATGAATTTCCCTCCCCCATTTGTGATCACTTCTCGTGGTAACCCATATCACACAAATAGTCCAAAAAGGAAGTTAATCACAACTTCCTCTATGGGTCTTGGTAAATCTACTGTTTCCACCCATTTCTTCACATAATCCATGGAAACCAGTATATAGGTCTTCTTTTTATATGGCAGATGGAATGGGCCAATGAAGTCTAAAGCTTGCCTTTTGAAGGGTTTTATGACTACTAAGGTTGTAGAGGAATTTGATCAAATTGGCCAGGCCTGCCCATCCTTTGATAGCTATCGCAAGCCTGGGCATATTTCTTAGCATCCTTAAAAATAGTGGTACAATAATAGCCCATTTGTAGTACCTTATGCCCTTTCATTCGATCTGCAAAATGTCCCCCACAAGGCTTGTCAGCAAGATTTCATTATGTCATCAATCTCATCCTCGCGAATGCATCTGTGTATACACATGTTGGCCCCTGTATGAAAAAGATATCCTCCTATCCAAGAGAACTAGGCACTGCGTTGAATGATCAGCTTCCTTTCTCTTGTTGTCAAATGCATGTGTAGCTTCCGAACTACTAGATAATTTGCCACATTTGCGTACCTTGGCATCTTGACTGCTATGACAGATAGTTGTTCATCTGAAAATTGATCATCTACCGCTAGTGGATCATTCACCTTTGGAATTTGTGATAGAAAGTCAGCAATCGAGTTTTCCTTCACTGGACGTTCCTTGATAGTATATATCGAACTCCTGCAAAAAAATATCCATCGTGTTACTCAACCATTTGTGATAGGTTTATTAGCTAGATATCGAATAACAAAGTGATTAGTGTACAGACAGACTGGGTAGCCAGTTATATAGTGTCTAAATTTGTTTATTACATAAATAACAGCTAAAAATTATTTTTTCTGTCATTGTATAATTAAGTTCTGTAGAAGTGAGATTTTTGCTAATATAATATATAGCATAAGGTTTCTTGTCCTCCTCCTGGCCAAGGACAACACCTATACCTACATCTGATGTGTCCATGGATATGTGAAAAGGAAATTCCCAGTTTGGTCCATGCAATACTGGTGTTGTTGAGACTATTTTCTTTAAACCTGTAAAAGTTGTGTCACATTTGTCAGACCAACTAAAATCAACATTTCTATTCAAAGCATATAGAGGTGTGGCAATTTGTGAATTTTTTTTAATAAACCTACAATAATAGCCTGCATATCCTAGAAAGCTACGTACGTCTGTCTGAGTGCAAGGGGTAGGTAGTAAAAGAATTACATGATTTTTTTTTGGGTCTACCTGTATTCCTACTGCAGAGATATAGTGTCTCGAGATTACGCCCTCAGTCATAATCATGTGCCACTTGACATTGCTTAAACATAACCTAGTAGCAATGCATTGTTCCAAGACTTTTTCTAATGTTTGCAATGCTTGGTCGAAGTCATCCCCTTATGGAGTAAAATCATCCATATACACCTCAAGTATTTCATTTATTAAATCAGAAAATATGCTGAGTATAGCTCTCTGGAACGTACCTGGGGGATTACACAAGCCAAATGGTAATACTCTGTACGTGAATGTACCCCAAGGACAGGTGAAGGTTGTTTTGTCCTAGTCTTGAGGGGCAATCTGAATCTGATTGTAGCCGCTGAAACCATCTAAAAAGGAAAATAATTACTTCCCCGACAAAGTATCAAGGACCTGATCAATGAATGGGAGGGGGAAATGATCTTTTTGTGTCGTCTTGCTCAACTCCCTATAGTCTACATAGATACGCTACTTCCCATTTTTCTTAGCAAAGATCACCAATGGATAGACCCATTTACTATCTGAGATAGGATACATAAATTTTACATCCAACAAATTTTGTAACTCTTCTTTCACAACATCCTTGAGATGAGGATTCAATCTCCGTTGAGGCTGTCGGATGGGTCAAGCAACCTTCTTAGTATAGATTTGATGTGTACATAGTTGTGGGTCTATTCATTACATATCACGATATTTCCATGCAAAACCCCCTTAATATTTCTGTAGGACCTATATGAGCTTTTGCTACTGATCGTTATCCATACCATCATTAATATTTATAATTTTTCTGGTTCGATCTCTACCGGTTCTCTGTTATGAACAACAGTCGTCTAAATATGTTGATCATTGGTATCCTTTAGAGGATCCTCCATGGCTTCATTATCCAAGATTTCTTTCAACATTTGACACTTTACATTGCTCACATTAGTAGGTTGATTTATAAAGTTATTGATAACGTTGTCTTCAGTCTGATCTTTAAATTCTAGTGCCTCTGCTAATGTGAGTGGTGAATAGATGCTTTCCTCCAGGTATGCTGGTGGTTGTTTACATATTTTTACAATGGCTAGACTTGGCATGGCAGGAGGATATAACACAATATTTTTTACAACATCCCCCTCTGCAATAGTCATTCTTTCTTCTTGACATCCAATTAGCTATCGCAAGCCAAGGTCGGCCCAGAATTAGAAGGTTCCCGTCTAATCTACTCTTTGGGTTTATGACAAGAAAATCTACTGGATATTCCCATGAATCAATAGAAACTGTGATATCCTATAAGGTTCCTTGTAGCCTTACCACAGAATGATCAACAAGTTCTTATAGAGTGGTGGTTGGTACAAGGATGTAATATCAAGTGCTTGACAGGTTTATGTTGTTAAAATATTAATGGCTACACCCAGATCAACTAGAGTATTGGGAAACGAGTGGCCATATATTTGAACTGTCATTATGGGGTTTCCCGGATCTTCATACTTTATTGGAGTTTCCCCTCCCAAGGGTAAATTAGATAAGGTACCTACAATGTGAATGGTGGGTGAGGTTTTTTCTTTCCTCACAGGCTTCTTTAATCATAGCTCTTTATTTTTTTTAGCATAGATGGGTATGTCTTGAATGGTTTGGAGGAGAGGGATTTTAATGCAAAGATTTTTGAGTTCCCCTACAGGATTGAAATCTAGATAAACAATAGGTTTGGGTATCGTTAACCTTTTGAGGAATGGGGGAGAAGTGACTGTAAATTTTTAGTGTCTTCATGCTAATTTGTCTCTTCTCCTTGTTTTAGTTTGGTATTAATTACAGGTGGTGGTATATGTATAGGTGGGGTTTCAATTTCGATTGAAGGCTGATCCCTATTTTCCTCAAGGGTTATGATATGACCTGACCTCAATCTAAGTTTATTACATTCTTTTTAATCAACCTCATAATCTGATCTTTCAATAATCTGCACCAACTGGACCAGTCTGTTATTAGGATTTGGATTTGGTTGAGCTGGCAATTGAGGTTGCAGAAGAGGTTGGGGATTTTGTTGTAATGTATAAGGTGTTGATAGTGAAGGTTGAGGCTAAGGACCTCGCCCCATAGGTGCGTTAGATATCCCTAGAGGTTGCTTCTAATTTGTAGACCAATTCAGATTTTGGCAGGTAGAGGCAGGCCACTAGGATTGATAGGGATTTCCCTACCAAACAAGAGTAAAAGGAGAATTTGGCTAGCCATTACCTGGAAAATATTGCGATGGCCAGGATGTCATAGGGAATGGCTGGGTTTTCCAACTTGGGTAGGGTGATTGACCCTGCCATGCTGTCCCAAGGTTTTGTTGTTGATTAAACTATGAAGAAAGAAAGAATTGGTATTCATCTTATGTCATACCTATAGGATTAGCCTGCCACTTTCGACACTGATTCATCTGATATACCAAGTCTGTTTCTTCTTCTGCTTCCTTGAATACTAATTTTAGCCCCGATAATGATGGACATTGTTCAATGGTGTGCTCTTTAGTACAACTAGTGCATGTCTACACCATGTCTAGTGCGCATTCCTGTTGGTTGTGCTTCTTTCAACAACATGGATAGAATATGGTCAAGTTTTGTTCTAATAAGGTTCATTTTTGTTTAGCCTGTAAGATGTCCAGCTGCATTGTGAGAGTGCCTAGGAAGTTGGTCTTAAAATATTCCAGGAGGTTACTGATTTCCATTCGCGTTACACCTCCACTATGTGGTTTGCTTCCCTTGCTCATGGGATCTCGACTTCCCATTCCATTATGTGTGCTTCCTCATGATCACCTGCTACAGAAGTGAATGATTTCATCATAATACTCCAGAGAAATATCTCATTTTCCCATTAAGTTTAGAGTTTCTACCCATTCCTCTTTCATTCCTTTAATTAAGATAGCTCTTAGGACTTCTTTCAGTAAGTCAGTGTGTGGAGACCTATGCAAACTATAATTAAATCATTTTACATATTCTTCTAGTGTTTCATTATATTTTGCAGTCATCTTAAAAATCTCATCTTTTAGTTCCCTAGACTTACAAAAGTCCTGGAATCTTTTGAAGAAGGAGGTTTTCATCTCGTCCCAAGAATTAATAGTTCACCCACCTAGACCCATAAACCATCTTAAGGCTACTCCTTTCAGAGTGGAAGGGAACAAATTTAGCTTTTGGGGGTCAGTGGTGTAGTCATACCATCTACAGAGAACATCAAACTAAAACAAGAAAGCATCGAGATCCTATGTGATCATCCCATGGAAAGTTGGGATGCTCTGTAGAGGAATAGCCTTCATGGGGGCATTGACCACTTGGTTGACTATGGGGTACTCTAATGTTGAGGTTTGACCTTGACGTGGCTGATCTTCCATTTGGTCAAAGATGTGCCAATAACCTTAGGGGATTCAAGGGTGATTTTTTAGTAAGCGGAGGATTAGCAACATGACCTAGCTTTACAACACTACCTAGATCTAGGATCATAGGAGATCCTTGTTCAGATAGCTATAGTTCTACCTTAGTAGTCCCACTGGTTTCTCCTTCTCGTTCTCTTAAGTTACAAGATTTTCCCTCTTGTAGAGGATCAGAATGTAAACTTATTGTAGCTTGAAGACTCTGTTATGATCCTCCAACTTGGCTTTGAATCTCATCATATGCTGCAGATGGTGAGCCTCCTACTTGAGGGGTAACAATAGAACTTTTTCTAGGTATTGCCTAGAATCCTACTTATGCTTGAGGCTTTGCTTTTCTTACGATTTCGTCTATAAAGGCCATTCTCCCAAGGTTCACCGATCCTTTAGGTTTTACGGATTTAGGTGGGGGGTTCTGCTTTTTTTCTATCTTTCTATTTCTAGTCATTCATAAAAACCAATTCCTATTTAACCTCTAAGGCTTTGTTGAAAAGCGGGCTGGTAAGAAATCTCTTTAGTTGTTAGGTTCACAGGTTCTTACCTTATGTTTCTAAAACCCAATTATTTCATAGAAAGATTAGAAGGAAATCACTTGAAACACTCTCCTCGGCAATGGTGCCAAAATGTCGGTGCACTAAGATGTCTTTTTACAGGCAATCTTAATTCCTACATTAATTTTCAACCCAAGGTAGGTCTTTTTATCTCAAGAGTGTCAACACAATCTATGCAATGAATTAAAAGGTTAGCTAAAAGTACATCATTGCAATCACTAATAACTATCTCTTCAACTTAAGTTACACAAATCTTAAAGAAATAACTAAGGGAGAAATTGTTGGCATTTTGGCACTGATTTAGAGTTATGGCACAGGTGTTATCCTTGATGGCAACTCTCTTTGGTAACAGATCTCAGTTCAGGCTTTCAGAATGAAGGAAAAGACATATACGCAGATTCATCTAGACGAAGACATGTATACATGCGGGTTAGACGTTACAAAGTCGCGTATGCGTATACACGCACCTTCATGAAAAAAAAGCGCGTATATGTTGAAGAACTTACCGTTGGTCTGTGGTAGTTAGTCCTTGGTATTTGAACCTATGGTTTTGAACCATGGTATCTCGTCAGGTGTGTTGATCCCAAGTATTGGGTCCATGGTATTGCGTTATTATGGTTTTGGACCGTGGTATTGTGAAAGGCCTAAGGCTATAAAAGAGGAAGGAGATCATTTGGCAAAGGATCATATGAATTATAATTGAATATCTGATAAAGTGTTAGATCTGGAATACTGGTAATTGGGTTATGGTGCAGATCTGGATCTGAATGAAGGAGGAACCTTAGCACAAAGAGAAGAATAAGTTCTATTGATGGGTCATAATCTTTAAGCTTGAATGATAGTATCTTTGTATGATTTTGATCTGTTATATGTGGCGATTGCTTGATCTATAAAACTGATAGTCTGGGTTAATTAGTGTTTGAATATCTGAAAGAGCGAATTATCCTTTATAAATATGTACGCAGTTTTAGTGAAGAAAAGGCGCGTATACACGCTGATTCAGTGAATTAAAATAGCGTAACGCAGGTTGTTCCAAACACAGAAGCGTATGCACGCATGTTGCAGGTTATTGAAATAGCGTATATCTTTTGAGTTGTGATCTAGCTGCTTCTGTTTATTGCTGCTGTGTTCTGGGTTCAGATTTTGGTGTGTGGTTTATGTTACTATGTTTTGGGTACAACTGTCAAAGAAGTATCTACTTGATTCAGATCTAATTGGTGAAAAGGAGATTGGTTGATGCAGAAATTCTTGATGATTCATTGATGTTCATGGATCCGGTCTGAAAATTTATGAAACGTGGTCCCTGGAAGAAAGAGAAGGTTGTAGCCTTCTGTAGGCCAGCACCTATGTACTAGTACCTTGGCTAGTGCAAGAGCTAAAGGGGGTTGTAGCTCCCTTCTAGGAGAAGCTGGAGAATGAGAGAGGGTTGTAGCTCTCTACAGGTTGCAGCTTGCATACTGGTAAAGGAAAACACTAGTACATTGTAAAAGAAGTTTCTAATTTAAAAGAAGATAGAGATGAATTGCAGTAGGTGGTTTTCACCCACATTGGATTTCCACCTTATATCTTGTGTTCTTGTGTGTGATTGTCTTTTTGCTCTGTCTTACTGTTTTTGGTTACTGGTTATTTGATTCTGAAACACAGATTAACAAACAACATCAGAAAGATAAAGTAAATTAAAATTTTGCTTTGTATACACGGGTTTCCTTCTGCATAGTTGTGTATATACGCGGGTTTAATTAACTAAAGTAGCGTATATCATTTGATTTTGAAAAAGGAATATTTGACTTGATAATACTGATTCACCCCCCCCCCTCTCAGTATTATTTCCAACAGAAATGACTCTGAAAGAACTCTTAACACACTCTGCAATTTCATCTACTTATTCCAAAATTAAATGAATCTGAATGCATATGAAAATATCACGCTTGGCAATCTTCAAATAGAGTTAAAACTAACTTATTCGATCAAGAAAGAGAACTGTAACAACTGAACAATAATGTTAATCTATCACAAATCAGAATGGAACGGAAAATCCTAATTGAATGACAATCTCGATTTAACAACAATCTTGATTGAATGACAATTAAGTAAATATGATGAATAACTTCTAAACAACAACTTTTTTCTATTAGCATATTATGGAAATTAATTGACACTTTATCTAAGAACTATGATATCATGTTAAGAAGGAACACTAATCTACTCTAAAAATAATATAACCAATCATTCAAAGCATTATTTAGATACATCACACTACTAAGTATGAATTGAAATGAACAACAATATGAATTGGAATCATCAATCCTCACAGTAAGAGAAATAATATTAACTGAACATTAACAATCAATAAAGTTTCAAATGGAAATATTATAACAAAATAAAGTAGAAGAACTTCTCTTGACTGGGCCTAGAGTCGATAGAAGTCTCCACTAAGGAATACTAGAATATAAGTGAAGATCAAATGCAGTCTTTCATTAATATGAGTAACCAGATTACAACATCACTGAGATAACAATTAGATATGTCTCAAAAAGAATAATTATTCATTACACAAGTCTAAACTAAACTTAGTTTTCCTTTTGGCCTTATCTATAATAGTAAAAGAGAAAACTAGATAAAAGCGAATCCTAAGAATCAGGGGATCTCGAGGATTTCGCAATACATAGTCTAATATTGTCATGAAATAGTATTGTTCTGCCTGGTATCTTGCTGCCTTTCTTGCTTTAGACGTTGTCTTTCCCTTTTACAACTTGGTGCTGCTCTATCAAATGAACGACTATTGACCAATCCATGTCTTCTACACATAAGGATAGCAAAAAGTCAGTTTCAAGTGCTAGTTTTATCTAATTTGGTACCAAATGCTTTCATCCAACATTAGTTGTAATTTCCTTTATTTCAATTCATAAAAAGAGATAATCGTGTAAGGATAAACACGAAATAAAGAAATTACTGAGGGGAAAATATACCTTTTTCTTGACCCAACAACCATCACCCAACCAGGTTATTAAACCCTCTACCTATACCTATGTGGAAATGGGAGGTGATCTCTTTGGATCATATTAATAGATTTCTCTAAACCTGGAAGCAAAATGATTCCATTATGGTAGCAATAGGCAAAGGCCACCCATTTCATCCCTATGTAATCCACATATAGAGATGCATAGGTGGCTGAAATATTCATGAAGGAAGTTTTTAGACTTCATGGTGTGCCAAAGATGATTATATCTGATAGAGATCCAAAATTCACCTCTAGCATTTGGATTTAATTGTTTACTAGGATGGCTATGTAACTAAACATTACCAATGCATAACATCCATATAATGATGGGGAAATATAAAAAGGTTAATTATATTCTCAAGGACATGTTATGCTTGTATGTGATTAACCAACCTATAAAATGGGAACACTATCTACATTTAGTAGAGTTCACCTATAACAATAGTTATCAGGCATCACTCAATATTAGCCCATTTGATGAAATGTATGGGAGGAAGTTTAATGTTCCTTTGAGTTAGAGTCATCCTAAAGATAGGTTGATGTTACTGACATATTCTTTATAGGATATGGAACAAATGGTGAGAAAAATTAGACAAATCAAAAAGTGGCACAAGATAGACAAAGATCTATGTTGAATTGAAAAGAACTCATAAAGAGTTCCAAGTCGGTGAACATGTTTATTTGAAAGTATGACTAGAGTTTTTTACTTGAATTTGGGAAGTTTTCCTAAATTGACTCCCAGGATTTGTGGGCCATTTGAGGTATTGGAAAGGGTAGGACTAGTGGCCTACCAATGGGAACTACCAACGCATATTAGAATTCATAATGTGTTTCATGTGTCTCTTTTGAAGAAATATATACTTGACCCCACTCATACAATTTATAGGCTTGTTATACAGGTGGAACCAAAAGGAGAATTTGAGGTTGAGCCTCTACATAATTCT
Source organism: Pinus taeda (assembly GCA_000404065.3). Taxonomy (NCBI): domain Eukaryota; kingdom Viridiplantae; phylum Streptophyta; class Pinopsida; order Pinales; family Pinaceae; genus Pinus; species Pinus taeda. Next base: position 36,152 of record APFE030368539.1, read on the forward strand.
TGATCAGAAGAAACTACTCTTTGAAATAGAACCCTTGTACAAGTTAAAGTGAAATTGAAGCACTTTAGGCCTAAGGAGGCCACCTGCAAAATGGAAGATGAAATAACAAATGATTTTCCTATGTTATTTTCAAAGAAGAATGGAATCTGAAACAATGAGGATGGTCTCCCCATTTAAGGGGAAGGAAGATGTAATACCACTAGACAATTACTTTATGACTTTGCATTACTTATTGGATGAAAAGAGAAATACTAATGATATTATATGTTGATGTAAATATTTATTTTAATTAATAATGAAGAAATTATTTTGATGTGTTAACATCCCTCAAAATGTGTTAAAGGCTTTCATGTGATATTTAACACTTAAATGTTAGGAAAATAGTTAGAAAATAGTTATGCCCAAAGGGGGGCATGACCAAAAGAAGGAAAAATCCTCTTTCTTTCTAGAATTCAAGAGAATTTTGGAAAGAGACAAAGTACAAAATTTGTTTTGTGATTCGAGATAAATGTCAAGTGTAGTCTGTATAGGAACATTGTGGGAAAGAAAGACAATTTTCTTCTAATAACTGAACCAATGGGAGAGAAATATTGGTTTAAACCCTAAATTTTGTAGGACGGTGCTAAAATGGTTCATGAGGTGAATTATTTGGAAAATATTTTTCGGTTGTTTTCATGATAGAGAGGAGTGGAGCTTAGGGGGAACTAGCTATAAAATCTAGTTCATAGGTTGGGAGGAACACAGGAGACTTTGGCAGATCTTCTAGGAATTCTAGATAAGTAGACCATTTTTTCAAATTATTGTATATTTGTTTAATGTTTGAGAAAGAAAAATATTATTAGAAAGTTTAAATATTAGATGCACAATTAGTTATATAATAACCAATTGATAATGTTTATTGATGGCGTATGTACAAAAAAAAAATCTCTATGTATGTAACCACTATGATATAATTTTTTTTTCTTCTTATAAATTGTTAGAGATAATAGGGATAGTTACAGGTGCATAATAGTTCTCATCTTGTTGAGGTAGCCAGTAAGTGGGTAAAATAGGTACTTACCCTAATAATTTCGTTAAGAATGATAATATTGTGGAGGACACAAAGGTAGTCTTCAATTAGAGATATTAACGAAGAAATGAGGACAAGGGTTTATAAACTTAACCCTAGTTGTCTATTTCTTCCCATAATGGAACAAGCATTGAAGTAAATATAATGAAAAAAGGCGTTTTCTTATGAGTAAAAGATAAATATATACATAGATATTAGTGTCTGTGGGGTGTTATCACTAGGCTAGAACATGTTGGGCTGTGTCAACCTCCAACCAAATGACTATTTGAAACAACTTTTGACTAGAAGTTATCCCTTCCAACCTAAGAGGACTCTCTGAAAATATTTATGAAATTGACTGTATAAAAATAAAAAAATTTAGATGGCTAACTATGTATTTTTATGTGATTTTGCAGGAGAAAGAGAGTGATGAAATCCACCATTGGGCATGGAGTTAGTTAAGATAAAATTCAATTATGAACGACATTGTTTAAAGGAAGATGGGGCATTTTTGGCTTTGAAATGGAGTGATTTAAACTTTTAGAGTAAAACACAACACATGAAGGAAGTTGGAGCAAGTTTGACATGAATTCCAAGTAATCAATATGCTATGAACACTGATAACAACATAAAAACATGATAAGAAAACATAAAGCCAAAACTGAATCTCAGGTAAACAAAGTATGTTGCAAATGTATATTAACTAGACACAAATTTACATAAAGTTGTCTTCTCACATCATCAATCCTCCTCTTCAAAGTGAAAAAGTTTTACATATATAGAGTGAGGTCTCCATTTAATAATCTACCACCTAGGCTAAACTTGATGCATAGATAAGAGACCTAACTCTATTTGACATACAAAACATTGAGCCTTTGTAGGGATATTTCTATTTTAATACAGTTTCAATTGAAATAGGATTCTATCTATTTATGAGCTCATAAATATTTTGTTGTTGAACCTTATTGGATCGAACCAAATGCTGAGTGTGCTATATTGCTGATGTGCCCTTGCCACATGGATGTGGTGACCTGGTTGACTTTGCTGACCCGGGCCTCCACTGAGTCAAATTTAAAAAAATTTGTAACAAATCTGGCTAGGAAAGCTTTTGTAAAATAGGCCTCATATTAAGTTCATATCTTCCAAACCCTCATGTCTGTGTAAAAAAAGAGAGAGGATTTTGTATGTAAGATCGTCTTGAAAGAAACCTCCTTCATATTTCCAAAATTCCTTTTTCATTTGGTCATAAATTGAGCTCGAAGTTGACTATTAAAATAGTCATTTCCAGAATTTCCATAGCAAATCTTAGTAGAAAATTTCAAAAAACACCTTTCGGCTAGGTATTTGACCTTTTTGATAGTGTTGAATTCTTCATTGATGTTTATTAGCTAAACACATGCCATTTACACTCACTTAGCTGAAGTTTAAACTTTATTTGTCCTCCATGAAAAGCTACAACAATTTCGTAGAAAAATTTCAGCTTAACTATGGGGAGTTGCTATGAAATTTGCATTTCTAAGTTTTTTGGTTTTTATGGTTTTTTTGTGCCTCCTTATTACTTCTAATACCTTATTCAACTATACATAAGCCTTAATTTACTTGTTAAACATAGTAAAGACAAAATTTTAGGAATTCACCATGCTTAAGGGTTGGCTCATGTTACTTCAACTATGAGGTTGAGGTTTTTTTTCAAAAGCTTTCTTTTAATGAGTTCCACTTATGTTTCCAAGTATTTGACTTTATTTTGCAACTTCCTTCTATCAACTTTCAGCAACCTATTCCTTCTATACATGTGCTTCAATATCTTTTCCAGTGGTAGAATTCTCTTTGTCTTTTTCCTGGCCTTTTCTGCAATTTCCTCATCAAACTCTAGTTGCTGCAACACCTGCTTCTTCATTTATTCAACTTCCAATTTGGCCTCTATCAACTCTTCTCCAGTGTCGCTTAATTGTTCTTGTAACACTTTTTCTTCTCTTTTCTCTTGCATAGTTTCTTTTCCATGTATTTTCTTTGTTGGATCTATTTTTTCTAAACATACTTCTAACATTTTTTCAACTTCTTGCATTTCTCTTGCTGATCTTGTCATAGGTTTCCTTGGCTTAAAATTGAAGCCATGTTCTTCTTATGAGAATTCCAATTTCTTAAACATCTTTCTCTTCTGATGAATTTTTGTTTGTGTCATGGCTGCAACACGTAGGGCTTCACCTTGTCACCTTCTTCCCACCTGCAAATAAACCTAGAGACAACTAGACACTAGTGGACCCTAACCTAAAGATAATAAGACCTGCGTGAGAGCTAGACCCATGTGAGAGACAACAAAAGTTAAATAAAATAAACGATTTAGCAACAAGAAGCTACATGGTGTCAATATGTAGGGAAAATGGATAAAAGATTGATAAAGTGCATTCATGACCCACCTTAAGACTGACGAATCACTCTTTTGAAACAAAAATAACCTTTAATCCACTGTTTAACATAGTTTTATAATTCAATGCAATTTCGTAGCGGGATAGGTGTTTGAAAATGTGGATCCGCTACAAAATTGTCAGGAACTTTCGTAGCCAACCTTCAATTTCCCTAACTAGATTTGCTACGAAATTTTGCAAAACTTTTTAAATGCCAATTATGAATGAATAAGTTTGAGCCACATGAAATATTGAAATTGAACCTTTATGACTAACCATTTTTGAACTTATATGGATGCAACATCGTGACATGACCAAAATCACTATGATCGTGAACTTTATTTTGAGAAAATTTGAAACCCTAGCTAGTTTGGCCAATAGACTCCTCAAACTATTCCTAAGAATTATCATGGATAACAGTGGCTCCAATGGGGATGTTGCGCCCCTATGTTACAACAATGAGTAAGAAGCTCCAGTTCTTGACCATTGGGTTGATCCCAATTTCAAGACTACATTCAAACCCACTCACCAAACTAAAAACAAAACTACAAACCAACTACAAACCAATTACTACTACTGCAATATGATATCAAATTGTTGTAGAAACTAAAATTGACAACTCCAAAATGTAGCCTAAAGCTAAAGGAAATTTTTCCCAACAAGCTTATTTATGTACCAATAACCCTACTCTAACATCTAAAACTCCACCTGCTTAATTCAAGAAATATGAAACCTCCAGTATAACTAGTCAAAGAGTTGATCCGACACGTTGGCTCCTTGACTGTTCTTAAGTGGACCATCTATTGGAAACTCAAAATAAAATCTGAATCCATAACCTGAGCTTATAAATGAAAGAAACTCCACCTTCACTAATGACTAGAATAGACTTACCAAACGATCTTGATAATCATAAAAATCACCTCTTCTTGATGAGTAAAACCATGAGGGTTTAATTCATTCATAACTAATGGCTTCTTTTGTCCTATATCTTTAATTCGAAGAACATCATCAAACACAAAGGAAACAATAGATTTGTCTTCCCTTTCATGTAAATCAACAAAAACATCCATATATTTTTGAACATGTTCAAAAACGACATCCATATTGTGTGCATCAAAACTAGTATTTTTCTTATCAAACAATTCTAATTTGACCTTTGGTAATTTTGCTTGAGGATTGTCATCTTGATTTTGAACACTAACAACTCCTATACAAACAACTTTATGCATATCATCCATGTCATTTTGATGATCCCAAAATAGAATAGGTAAAACATGTATATCTAGCTCTTCATGTAGCTCAGGTTTACCTAAAAGTGAAATTTCATCCACTTTAACCGAGACAACATCATTATGATCTTCAACGAAAAAATCTCTTGTCTACGTAGACAAATTTCATCACATGTAGCCTCATTGTTCATAATTTTCGTGCATGTATTTTCAACAACCTATTCTTGAGGAGTTTCTTCTTGACATAAAATATAAAAAAAGGAATGTTTTGAAAAAAATTGAATGATTTGGCTCATAATTTTGACCACATATAGATTGACAATGCTACAAATTCTCATAAATTTCATGTAATATGACTTGACTGTCAATTTTTTGATCTACTTCATCTTAGACTAAAGAAGAGATATCTTCTTGTTGGAAAACTTCTTGATCATCATGACAACCAACGTGAGAATAAAATTCATAAAGTGCTTCTAACATCTCCTCATCATCCATACATTCTACATCATCATCAATATTTTCAAGATCTTGAATGAAACCCTTACAAAAATTACAACGATCTTGAAACAATGGTAAGGAAGGATGAGACTTCCCATAATGTCCAAAGGATATTCTATGGAAATATTTAAGAGAACACAAGCATCCTGATTGCAACCCTTCATACCATACTCTAGCTTTGTCTTCTAGGGTAGCCATAAACATCTTCATGAGACAATCCTTAGGAAACTCAACCCTCAGTCTACATACATGCATATGAAATCTAACCAATTGCAAAATAGAATCATCTTTCCTTTCATCTTCGAACATGGGAATATGGGTTAACCAATCAACATGAGGAATAGGATTTGGAAAACCATAGATATGAGATCGATCCATAGGAGTATACCTAGCATTTATTCCTATAGTAGAACTCATTTTGGAACTTCTTCAAGCTACTGATCTGTAAGCAGTGTAGTCACCATGAATCATTGATCTTCTGGATCTTTTGAGATTGGAATTGCCAGGGTAATATCACATCATTCATAATACTCTAGTTTCCTGTTACCCTCACGAATCCGAATGAAGAGACTCAAATAAAAATCCGAGAAATAGAGCTTTCCGACTCCCAATAGATGCACCAAAATGTTATCACTAGGATAGAACAGGTTGGGCTGTGTCAACGTCCAACCACGTGTAACTATTTCAAACCAAATTTTGACTGGAAGTTAGCCCTTCCAATCTAAGAGGGCTCGCTCAAAATATTTATGAAATTGATTGTATAAAACTCAAAGTTTTCAAATGGCTAACTCTAGATTTTTATGTGATTTGGCAAGTGAAATAGAGTGATGATAACCACCATTGAGCATGGAGTCAGTTAAGAGAAATTCCAATTACAAACGACATTATTTAAATGAAGCTCAGGAAATTTTGGCTTTGAAATGGAGTGAATTAACTTTTACAGTAAAACATAGCACATGAACGAAGTTGGAGCAAGTCCAACATGAATTCTAGGTAATCGATATGCTATGAAATTTGATAAAAACATAAAAACACGATAAGAAAACATAAAGACAAAACTGAATCTCAGGTAGAAAAACAGAGTATGTTGCAAATGTATATTAACTTGATAAAAAATTACCTAAAGTGGCCTTCTCGCATCATCGATCCTCCTCTTCAAAGTAAAAAAGTTCTGCATATATAGAATGAGGTCTCCATTTAATAATTTTCAACCTAGGCTAGAATCGATGCATGGCTAAGAGATATAATTCTATTTGAATTACAAAACATTGAGCCTTTGTAGGGATATTTATGTTTTAGTACAGTTTGAATTCAAATAGGATTCTATCTATTTATGATGCCATGAATATTCTATTTCTGAACCTTATTGAATCCAACCAAATGTTAAGTGTGATGGATTTTTGACGTGCTCTTGCCACTTGGATGTGATGACCTAGTTGACTTTGCTGACTTGGACCTCCACCAAGTCAAATTAAAAAATTTCTAAAAACAATATGGCTAGGAAAAATTCTATAAAATAGACCTCAACGATAAGTGAATATCTTCCAAAACGTGATGTCTCTGTAAAAACTAAGAGAGGCTTTTGTATATGTACTTGTGGTGAACGAAAGCCACCTTTATATTTCGAAAATTCCTTTCCATTTGGTCAGAAAGTTAGCTCGAAGTTGACTATTAAAATAGTCATTTCCATAATTTATGTACCAAATTTTGGTAGAAAATTAAATTAAAAAAAAAAAAAAAACATTTCTGCTATCTATTTGACCTTTCTGACAATGTTGAAGTCTTCATTAATTTTTATTAGCTAAAATCATGCCATTTACACTCCCTTAGATGAGGTTTAAACCTTATTTTTACTCCATGAAAAGTTGCAACAGTTTCCTAGGAAATTTTCAGCTTAACTATGGGGAGTTGCTACGAAATTTGCATTTATGAGTTTTTTGGTTTATTAGTGTTTCTTGTGCCTCCTTATTACTTTTAATACCTTATTCAATTATACATAAGGCTAAATTTACTGGTTAAACGTAATAAATACAAAATTTTAGGAATTCACCATGCTTAAGGGTTCGCTCATTTTACTTCAGCTATGAGCTTGAGGTTCTTTTTGGAAAATTTTCTTTTAATGAGCTCTACTTGTGCTTGCAAGTCTTTGTATTGAGTTTTCAACTTCCTTCTGTCATCTTGCAACCATGTGTTCCTTCTATGCATGTGCTTCAACATATTTTTCAATGGTAGAATTCTCTATTTTTTTCCTAGCCTTTTCTACAATTTCCTCATCAAAATATAGCTACTCCAAGCCCTATTTCTTCATTTCTTAAACTTCCAATTTATCTTCCATCATCTCTTCTTTAGCCTCCCTTAATTGTTCTTGTAATACTTTTTCTTGGCTTTCCTCTTGCATAGTTTCTTTTCCATGCCTTTTCTTGTTAGCTCTATTTTTTCCAAAGGTACTTCTTGTTGGAAATAATATTGAGAGGGGGGGGGGGGGTGAATTAGCATTAGTCAAATCAATAATCTTTTTCTTTTCATACTCAAATTTATATATTCTACTTCATTGAAGGTAGCTCGCCTGTACAAGCAACCGTGTTTAAGGCAACCAACATATATCTAGCAAACTTATGATTCAATTAATTCACCATATGTTGATCTTTAATCAGTGCATCGGTACTTCATTAACCATATAAATAGTAACCATGTGCAGTAATATGAAAACAAACCATCACACATAAGAAACACACATGAACACCAAGATTTAAGGTGGAAACCCAATGCGGGACAAAAACCACCTGCTACTGTCTTCTTTTAATATAAGAAAAACATGTTTACAATATTGTACCGGTGCAGACTCATACCAGTACGTAGACACCCACCTGAATAAGGCTACAACCTTCTATTGTTAACCAGCCTCTACTAGAAGGGAGCTACAACCCCCTAGCTATTATACTAGCCGGTCCGTTTACTAGTACATAGGTGCCGGCCTACTGAAGGCTCCAACCTTCACTTGTTTTCTAGCTTGTTACTGGAAGGGAGCTCCAACCCCCTTGCTCTTGTACTGACTGATATGTTTACCAGTACGTAGGCACTGGCCTACAGAAGGCTACGACCTTCTCTCTTCCTCCAGGGACCATGTTTCATAAATTTTCAGACTAGATGCTCCTGGTACACAATAATACATATGAAGACCTCATTTCATCCAATTTTCAAACCGGACGCATTAACAACATTGAAGCTCAAAATCAATTACCATTGCAATACACTATCAAATACATCTGCATCAACCAATCACTGAAACTCAATCATCAATATCTGAATCACCCACAACTGAATCATTGAAATCCCATCGTCATAGAAGCAAATAACAATCAATCAATCTGAATACTGTCATCAAAACATAGTCACCAGAACACAGAGTAGAACGCAGATCTCTGCAACAATAGCCAGTTCCAACCGCAACTTCAAATATCATATTTCATAATGTATATGCTACTTAGATGTATCGAAATAGCATGTATATGCACTTTTACCGAAGTGAACCAGCGTACATATCTGTAAATACTAACTTAAAAACTTTATAGCTATTTTAGAATTCAGTCATACCCAGATCATAATATTTGCAGAATAAAACATGCGTCAGTATTCAGATCTAGACTATCCATGATCAAACCATATAATGATAATACATTTCAGGTCTTATGATCCCGATCCATCTTCCATCATCAACCACATAGGTGCATCCTTAGTTTAGATCAAGCAAAGCATCAGAAACCCATAACCTGCATATTGGATCTCACACTTCATCAGATATTCAATACTTGCACTACATCGCCTAACGATCTTCTCCTCCTTATATACTCTTAGGCCTTTCTCAATACCTTGGACCAAATACCTTGGACCAATACCTTGGATCAAAATACCTTGGACCAAATTCCTCGAACCAAAAACTTAGTTTTCCAACACGTACTCACTTTTCCTCCTGTGAAAGTATGTGCATACATATACGCTCCTTTTGCTCTATTAACCCATGTGGATACGCTTCTTGGACAAAGTGAACCAGCATATACCTTTCTTTCTTCAATCTTTGGAATCTGATCTCTAATCCTTTTTTGTTAACCTACTGCACTGTGAGCTGTCATTTTAGTGAGTTGCCATCAAGGACAGCAGTTCATAGTGCTCAGTTTTGATATGTTGAATGTTAAAAAGAGACTTCCTCACCATATGACTTTCAAGATAAAGTCCACTTACCGAAAAACCAATATTTTTCAGATAGTTATATATGAGGGAGCTTCCACATGCGTAATGTCCATGTCATGTTGGAAGGCCATTGGATCACCTTCAGTTGTTCCTTCACCGATTATCTTGACAACATTTGATGGACATTCCCATAGGCCACATAGAATTATCCCAACCTTTCCTATATGTGTTGGGGGAAAGGTCGTTAATATTGAGGTGGAAATCATTGATGCCAACTTAGATTATAACCTCCTCTTAGGAAGGAATTGGATTTATGAGATGGATGCCATAGTTTCATCTTTATTATGCATCCTCTTTTCTCCTCATGAGGGGAGAATTGTTAAAATTTATCATTTAGATTATTCTCCAGGTGACTCCCACGCAACTTTGGATTCTACGATTCCATTGGTGGATAATCCCCATCAACCTATTTAGAATTTAGGAGTTGGGGTGTACTCTTCGTTAATGGGTATATTTGACCTTCCTCCTTCTATAGTTAGAATCAATGCAATTTCATCCTCCAACGGGCCTTCACGGAAAGAGTTCTTTCAAGCTCATTATTTTTCGGACCCTTGGAGCTTACCTTCATCTACGACCACATTAGATGGAGGGCAAGTTGGTGAAATGGCATTTCCCATGTTTGCAACAGAAGTTAGCTATCAATCTATTGTTAACTCTATAGACAACCACCCCACTCCTTTTTCACAAAAGGAGTTAGATGGTAATGTGGCTCCAGCTTGGACCCTCGACTCTACTTCAGCTCTAGATTGCTTAGATACAATTTTACCATCTGAAGAAGCAATTTTGGAGGCAATGATGGGTGTGGATCAACCATGGAAGATTTACATCATCGTTCATATTTTCTTCCTCCATTTCATGAAGTTGAATCTAGGTTCTCCCATTTGCTTACTAGCGATGTTTGTACAGTTTCAAACCCTTTGGCTCTAGCACAATTATCTGCTGAAGGTAATATGTTAGTTATCTCAAGAACTGTACCTATAAGCATCTCTAGGAATCCTAACGTTATAGAAAATGTCTTCATTGGAGCCGATTGTTCCCTTGACGAAATTCAAATTTACACTGACCTCTTTAAAGAGTTTCGAGATGTGTTCACTTGGTCTTATGAGGAAATGCTTGGAATTGATCCATCTATAGTCCAACATGAGATCAAGACATAAGAAAACTCCAAACCTATTCATCAGAAGCTTCGACTAGTCAATCCTCGGAGAGCAACAACTATTAAAGTTGAAGTTGAAAAGCTGCTTAAAGTGGGTTTCATATACCCCGTTCCTCTAATGGAGTGGGTTTCTAATCCAGTCCTGGTAGATAAAAAGCAATGAATGATCCGAGTACGCATCGATTTTAGGATTTGAATAAAGCTTGTCCAAAAGACAATTACCCCATGCCTTTTATTGATCAAATTGTTGATGAATGTGTGTGTAATGAAATTTTTTTGTTCATGGACAGATTCATTGGTTACAATCAAATTACTCTCCGTCCAGAGGACCAGCACAAGACAACTTTTATTTGTCCTTGGGGCACATTTTCATAGAAGAAGATGCCTTTTGGCATTAAAAATGCTGGAGCTACTTTTCAGCGGGCCATGTCTTATGCTTTCCATGACATCAAACATGTTATCAAAGCATACTTGGATGACTTAGCTGCTTGTTCTCGAAAGAGAATTGATCATCCCAGACACCATCGGTTAGTTTTTGAGAGATGTCATTTTTATAAAATCTGGTGGAATCCGAATAAGTGCGTTTTTGTGGTTACATCTGGTCGGTTGTTAGGATTCATCGTATTGACCGAAGGGATTTGAGTCAATCCTTTCAAGGTTGAGGCAATAATTCAGTTGTCTCCCCTATCTTCCATTCGTCAACTTCAAAGTCTCCAAGGAAAGGAAAATTTCTTGAGTAGATTTATAGCGAATTACTCCGATATTACCAAAGGATTTGTATGTTTGCTTAAGAAAGGAGTTCCATTTTTATGGGATGACTTTGCGCAACAATCTTTTGGTGCCTTGAAGAAGGCATTAATATCTACACCATTGTTGAGTCCACTAGATCATGGCAGAGATTTCCTTTTGTATGTCGCTGTGGTAGAATCAACCATAGGTATCGTTTTGGTTCAGGAGGATGATGCTCTCAGTGAGCATGTAATCTACTACTTGAGTCAAGGCTTAGTAGGACCTGAGCTACACTATTCTCCTATCGAGAAATTGGCCCTGGCAGTGGTCCATGATGTCCAACAGCTTCGTCATTATATTCTACTACGTAAAACATTCGTCTTAGCGGCTGCCAATCCTTTTCAGTTTTTCCTTAGTAGGTGAGTGATTGGGGGCAAATATAATCAGTGGATTTTTATTTTGCAATAATTTGATCTCGAGTTCTTGTCAGCCAAATCTAAGAAGTCATTGGTTTTTGTAGAACTAATTTCTGAGCTTCCTTGTGAGGAAACCATTGTTTATGAGGAAAATTTCCCCAATGAAAATTTATTCCTCATTTCTTCACAAGATCCCTGGTACGGTCTCCAGACTTCGAAGTTACCACCTGCTTCCTCCAAGGATGATCGTCAAAAGTTACATTACCTTGCCAAAAACTATGTTATCATTGGTGATACATTATATCACATAGGGGTTGATTAAATCCTTAGCCGTTGCTTAACTTTGGCAGAAGCTGAGTCTGTACTAAATGATTGCCATAGTAGACCTTGTGGCGGTCATCTATCAGGGCTTGCAACAGCCTATAAAATTTTGCGTGCCAGCCACTTTTGGCCTTCAATTTTCAAATATTGTATTGAAGAGGTCAAATGTTTCCACCCTTGTCAAATTTATAGTCGAAAAATGCACACGCATCCAGCTCCACTTTTTCTTGTTATCAATGTCGGTCCATTTACGAAGTGGGGCATTAACTTCACTACTTGTAATCTGCCTTCAGCGGTGAGTCACAATTACATCACTGTGGCCATAGACTACTTTAAGAAGTGGGCTGAGACCATGCCTACTTACAAAAATGATAGTGAAACAACAGCCTTGTTTCTCTTCAACCAAGTTATTTCATGATTTGGTATCCCAAGAGAGATTGTCACTGACCATGGCAATCACTTCAAGAATCAACTAATGACTGAATTGGCTCTAAAGTTGGGCTTTTGGGAGGAGCATTCATCTTCATATTATCCTCAAGCTATTGGGAAAGTTGAAGCCGTGAATAAGTCCCTTAAGACTATCCTGCAAAGGAAAATTGACAAAAATCACTCCAATTGGCACATCATGTTGTACTCAACACTTTGGGCATACCGAACCTCGATGAAAATTGCCACCGATTTTACTCCTTTTCAATTAGTTTATAGGCTGGAATCTATTTTCCTCTCGAATGTGAAATTCCATCCCTTAAGCTAGCTATAGAACTTCTTCCAGAGACATCTAATCTCGAAGAATGCCTCATTCATTTGGAACATCTCGATGAGTAATGTCAAGATGCTTCCATAATAAACGAGGCCCATAAGAAGAGGGTTAAAACTCAGTATGATAAAGTTGTCCGTCCTCGGGTCTTTTCTGAAGATGACCTTGTCTTAGTATATGACCAAGATAAAGATGCAATGGTCCCTTTATAGTTAAATGATTTTTGGGAAAAGTGGCTTATGAATTAGTTGATTTTGAAGGGAACAAGCTGGCGGAGCCCCGAAATGGGTTCTACCTTAAGAAGTATTTTGCTTAGGTTCTGGCTGAGAAATTGATTGTTTGTATATATTGTATTTTTGTACATATTTGTCTGGCATTTTTTGATATCGACACCTTTTTATCTACTTTGCCAGGTGTTGATGGATGATCTAATATATTTTGGATTCGCTAATGGTGCTAGTCGGCACACTCAGAATCTTGCTTCCGCAGCTTCGGTGATTTATTATCCATATGGCCAGTTGATGGTGTTGAGGGGAGTATGTATTGGTCCTGCTTCCAATAACATTGATGAATATACAATCATTATTAATTTACTATCCGAGGCAATTTCTTATGGGATTTATTCGTTTGTAGTTTATCTAGACTCATAGCTGGTAGTGTCACAATTAAATAAAATTTATCGGGTTCGAGATCCTTATTTATATCGCCAATTTTTTAGAGTGAGATTGTTGCAATGATCATTTATTTATATTACATATGTTCACATTCCACGATCTGAGAATTCATTAGCAAACTCTATTGCTAATCAAGCATTAGATTGGCATATTAATAATTCATTAGATTAAACAAGCATCAAAAAATTTGAATCTGTATATATATCATAAAATCGGCTGTATATAGATAAAGTGTTCAAAAAATAATATACAAAATTGGGACAAAATGCCCTCAAAATTTTGGTTCATGCCCATAATCATGTCCAGCCTGTCTATTGACCCGGCTCAAAATTTGGGTTCATGACCATAATCATGTCCAGTCTGTCTATCGACCCGGCTCAGGATGAGTAGCTAAAAAGTTAACTATTGCATTGGCTACATACCGAAGTATACAGACCTAGTCCCATGGTACCCCTAACATGCGGCATTGCATCTCCTCATGTAGATCCTCTATGTCTATCATAGGTACCTAGTGAGTCAGTCTCACCAAGTTTCTTTGAACTGCATATAGGACTCTCTCTGTCTCAACTGCTACCTCTTCGACACCTCTTCCGCAATGCCTGTGCCTCGGAAATCCATCTGGTCTCACTAGACCCACATCTGGAACATGGTCATTTTTGTCAGTATTTTGTCTCATCAAAAATATTTCTAAGTTCATTTCATATTTAAAAAAGAAAAAAATCTTAAAAATTTACAGAAACTTTAAAAATTGAAACCTTTGTTTCCCCATGTTGCGTTTGGTGGCAACACCAAGTCTGGATCTCCTCGTAAATCCATAGTAGCATACGAGTGGTTGTCGACTATGATGATGTTTTGGTTCCACTAGGTGAAAAAATCATCAGTGAAATTTTTCCTAGGCATGTCCCCGCCTCCAAGACATTTCATCAAGTCAACCCGTTTACCCATTCGAGGATCTCGAGGGCTACTAATGGAGATAGATACTTTGGGACATAGCCCAGGTACCTTCTCAAGGAAGAATGAGCAAAGATAGTCCCATATCCAAAGTTCTTTGTCTGACCCTTCTGAATAGAGGTCGACTGGCTCTTCATGTTGGTCAGAAGAGGTGTGCACCAGTCAAAAACCGTGGTAAGGCATTCCACTGCTAGCCTCATGGACACTCGTGAAGCTTGATGCAGTGAAGCTAATTCATTTACCATCACAATGGTAAATAACAGAATCCTCAGAGATAAACTTTCCACGTGTTTGATTGGAATCTGACTTCCAGTCTTTTCTAGGTGTCCAAGATAGTATATATGTACATAGTCTTCTACTGAAAGACTACTTCTTTTCCTGCCAATCGAATGCACGACCTCCCCTCTTCAAGAGAGACCTGTAATAAAGTAGATGTCTTCAACCTCAATCCATAAAGTCATCTGATCTATCATGAAGGCGTCATCTTTTGCACTCCAACAGTGGATCAACAATTCGAGCAAGTGTGTGTTGGATTTCATGTTTGGCATTTTGAAAAATTTCAATAAGACACACCCTCTCAATGTGTCTAGTGCATTTTGGTCATTCATTACCTCATTGTCAATTGTGGTATGCTCTCTTTCTCTCCATGTGATGGTCATCCTGAAAAATTTGAGTTTCAATTGTTAGTTTTTGTGTTTAAACTTTAACTCGCATACACACAGGTTCCCCTTACACACAGTCATGTGTAGGGCCATCGTATATGTGGGTTAATCACATCCAACCCGCGTGTGAGCAAAGTTGGATTTTTGGGCATAAATTCCCACGGTCAAATCTTTATGAAAACTTCTAAAAACTATCACAAAAC
Organism: Pinus taeda; assembly: GCA_000404065.3. Taxonomy (NCBI): domain Eukaryota; kingdom Viridiplantae; phylum Streptophyta; class Pinopsida; order Pinales; family Pinaceae; genus Pinus; species Pinus taeda. The sequence continues at coordinate 51,449 of APFE030368539.1, forward strand.
ATTATAAGGATGATTTGAGGGTTACTTGCTAACTTTGGTGTGATTTGAATCATCCAATATTTCAGAGGCAAGGTTGCTCCTTTTTGATCCACAACTCTTTGCTCCAAACATAAATAAAAAAACTGTGAGACAAAAAGTCATTAAATAACTTTGAAATTGCAAAATATTTTTTCAAAAATTGATTTTTGTCTCATGGATTTTTTGACCTATGGGCTTGGATTGTCAAGAATGGGTTGTTTTTCAGGATATTTTGGAGACTTCTTCGAGATGTTATTTTAGTCCAATGACCGCTAACCCGTCATGGTAGGTATCGTTAACTCACTAGCATATAGGTTAGGGAAAACCTTTTTTTCCATTGCATATTGTATACTAGACTTTGTTTAGCGATACATTAGCCATAGGGTTGACCCCATCTTGTCTTGGTTAGAAAACCATGATCACTCACTAATTTTTAAATCATGATGCAATGGTATAGCCTTCCTTTACATGGCATCTTAGTTAGAACCTCAATGACATTTGTTGCCCATGCTACTATACTGAGTAGGCTTAGGGGTCCTCTTTAGTCCCGCCATGACTTGTACGTTGAAGACACATTCTCCTTTCTTCTGCATTGATTTTTGGCCTGATACCATAGAGGCTCCTTTGTGTTGAGTTTTACTGTTGCATTGCATTTTGACTATTTGCAACTTTTGGCCTTGAGCTAGCTTCACTTGGACTCGTGTTTAAGCCACTTATTTGACCATGTATTCTGCAAAATCAACCATGCAATCACTTAAATTTTGCAACTTGACGCATCCTTTGGCCGATGGAAATAACATCCCTTTGAGTATCCTTGACTAGTTTCACCTCCCTGCATCGAGCATAGGAATGTTCCCATCCCAGGAACTAGATCATCTGTTTCTCTGACACTCATTCTTTCCACTATACTATAGCATTATTTTATTCTTTTTCTAGCTTAATGAAAAAGACAAAAAATTATATATTCCAAAAAGAGCGGGAATGGGACAACATTTCCATATTTTGTTGGCAGCTAGAGTCAGTTGTGTCGCCCTTGAACAAATCACTCAAAAGAAAGTCTCTCCTCCATTTTGGGCAGGATTTAGTTTGACTTAGGTACGCCTTAACCTTGTTATTGAGTCAGTACTCTTTTGATTGGTTACCTCTTCCAATCATATGGAGAGTTTTCTCGTGCCGCCTGCATGACAAACTTATACAGTGTTATCATATGCTGCCATATAGTCATCATTGAGCCGTGCTTTTGTTCAAGGGAAGTAAGCCTGAGTCGGCCTCTCTGTGGTGTCTCTTGACCTATTTTTCAGTCGACCATCCCTGCTTCTCAGTGCCATGTTTGTCATCACATATGTTATATTGGTCCTTTGCTTGTGTTGGTTTGAGAAGGTCTCCATTGAGTTCTTTCTGGCGGGTCTTGTCGTTATCGACGATGACATATTGCTCTGAGGGCAGGCCTAGAGCCGCATCCTAGCCCTTTTTCATTATTGATAGATCACCTTGTGCTTAGCATCAATCAGTATCATGGGTCTTTGACTGAATGGTTTCCCTTGTTCGACATCAGCTTTCATTATCACAAATTGCGATTTGTGCAGTGCCTTGGTTTCAATTTGACCCTATTGGTGGATTCCTTGCCTCTATGTTAGCCTTCATTATTGGTTGGTTCAGAGGGTTTTTATCGTGCGCTAGCTACATCTTATGTACGCTGAAAACATGCTTCGGTTGGGTTACTGCATATCTTTCGTCTGATTCCTTCCACATTATTGGCCTACGGGTTACACTTGTGCTAGATTGATGAATGATGCCTTAGTGCCTTCCTTATAGCAGATTGTTTCCTATCGACTATAGCTCATTTGCTCTGGGACAAAGATCTAGAGTCCATTTAGCAACACCTTGGGGTTTGTAGTCATTAGTGGTAGATTCCTTCACTATCGATAGTGGGAAACCATCATTGTCCCTTGATTGATAGTTTCTTCCAAGTGTTTGACTTCAGCTCATTTATTCACACTTGTTAAATTGTACTGGGTACCTTGACTCTCATTTTCATTATCAATGAGTTGTCTTGCATTTGTTAATGGTATACATCAATGACCAGTAATCAAACGATTTCTCACGTGGTCAACCTCAGATCATTTATTCCCATTGTGTAGAATTGTACCAAAACAGTCAGTGAAGACCTCGGGTTACATCAGCATGTCTTGGTTCACTTGTCAGTTTCTCCTATTGCTGCTAGTTGACACCATCCACCGTATATGTTGCAGTTCTCCACAAAGACATCTTATATGCTAGCATCTGAGTCGAGATGTAGTAACATTTTATTCCATCATGTTCATTTGGTACTATTGGGATCAGTTTTTGACATCAGTGATCAACTTCATCTTTCAGCTTCATTGATCATCTTCTTATATGTGATATTTAGACATGTATTTTTTCGATCACGAACAAATGATCCATTATGTATTTGTAGTTTCTTTTTTACTTATCTACATATTGGATCTGCCTGTACTTGATATGAAGACAGGCTTTACTTTTTTTGAGCATGGGTATGTTCACCTCAAACAACAATTTCTTTCTCATCTATTTTGATGACTTGGTAGGCTGAATTCTAGTGAAGTTCTTCTTAGTCTCGGTAGGGTTCTTCAATATACTTAATACATTTCGGTCATCATGTACCCCTTCTGACCTCATATGTTGGGGGTCATCTGTTGTAGCACCATTTACCACCCTTGGTATTTGTGATGCTTGGTTTATGACCTAGGGAAACCCCTCCTTCCAAACTTGGTCCAAATATTTTAAAAACAATGTTTTATTCCCTGTACACTACATTGTTGTGAGATAAAAGCGTGTACATGCGAGCTAGTCAATACCCAACCCACATATATGTGTTAAAGCACTTAAAAAAAATAAATTTCGTTAACTATGGGTGGAGTTCACAGGTTTTACCTATTGATTACCTCCTAGTTCTCGTGGCCCAACCGTTTCCCAACTAAAAAACTAATTGGGAGAAGTATAAATAGAATTCTATGGGAAGGTCTTAAGTAGGAGAAGAGATAGAGTTATTATATTGAGATTATCCCTGACTGAGTCTGAAGTATCCCTGTGCTTCATGCACTTCCCCAAGTTTCAAGAAACCCTTGTTTCCTTGATTATAGATATCCTCCCTCTTGCTTGAGATATCATGGTATTGGTTATGGAAGGAGGTTGTTGAAGACTAGGGCTGGAGGGATCCGGAGGAGGGTTCCGCTTGGAGCTGAAAGAAAAAGACTCAGGTGAATTCTGCCCGTGTTATTTATAGCTTACTACAATAAAAAGAAGCGTTATCTTGTTTCTGAGATTAACTATGTTTATGCATCAAATAGTGTTGTAATTCATACATGAATGTTATTTTGATGTATGATTAATCATTTGCTTATATGATGCAAAGTTAATTTCATAAAAATGCTTTGCCTCTATACTACTATCTATGTTCGGATTGAATGATTTTCAGGTTTGAAGAACATTGGGAGTTGTAGAGGGTCTGAACCCTACGGGATCTACCTAAATGAAGGACATTCGTGTATGGTTGCTCTCACATAATTTGTTTATACAAGCATTTTCCTTGAGTTGTATGAGCGTTTCTTACTGTATTTTTCTCCTGCTTTGTTTGGGTTCCAACCCAAAGCCCTAGGGTACTTATTCCTATAACATATATTAATGATGAACATAAAATTAATGGACAATTTGGAATATAATGAATATATGATATAAGTTTACCATGCAGATTGGCTTGTAAGAGTGTTGTTCAAATGGAAAATTCCCTTTAGAAACAAATCCATAGGTGATAAGATATTAGAGAACATTTGACAGTGTAAGATAATACCTCAATACCATAAGCAGAGCCACTGCTACCAGCAGGTATTCATAGCCTCGACAGGGTTGCTTTTTAACCCCACAAATGAGCCAAACTCCTCCTTTTAGAATGTAGATGGTTCTTCTTTTTCTTTTCGTAAAGAGGCCACTATGCTAGCATAGTGACCATATGACCATAGTGCCATTCACCAGGATATAACAAAGTGATCAGGTAGCTCATTATGAGACCCCCTATCCTTTTTAAGACAATGTTTGATTCTTTTTCATATCTCTTTATGTCCATTTTTCTAGTGTAACTTTTATTTATTAAAGAGAGGGAGGCTCATTTGCTCCTTAAGAGTCAGGGATGGTGTAAGAAGTAAGAAGATGCCAATGAAAGTCTATACTCTTATCCCCATATAATCATGTCAATGAGATTTATCCAAATGATAGTGTAAAAACATAAGCCAACATGGTTTGAAAATAATGAATCATTTTATGATGTGTCCAAAGAAGAGATGTTTAGTTAGTCATTATAAAGATACACCGTATCAGCTTTGGAACAAAGATAACCATCAAAAGGCTGCATGAGTCATAATGATATTGTCATGACAATTTTTTTTTCTTACATCAAGCACAAATCCATTCAAATGGTGTTTATTCAAAATACAATGGAGAAAGAAAGAAAAGAGGGCATCATGATCGTTAAGAAAAAATCAAAATTTATTCTATTAAAAAGACAAAGAGTGTTGTTTAATTGATTTACTAGCAATTGTTCAATCGTTTGAACAACAAAAATCGCAAACAAAAGTATTGTTCAAATGATTGAACAACAATCATTCAATCATTTGAACAACAAAAAACGCAAACAAAAGTGATGTTCAATCGATTGAACAACAATCGTTCAATTTTTTGAATGGAAAAATAAAAAATAAAAAATGTGTTGTTCAATCGATTGAATGACAATCATTAAATCATTTGAATGCCAAAATCAAAAAACAAAAATGTGTTGTTCAATCAATTGAACGATAATCGTTCAATGTTTTTAACGACAAAATCAAAAAACAAAAATGTGTTGTTCAATCAATTGAATGGAAATTTTTCAATCATTTGAACAACAAAATCAAAAAACGAAAATGTGTTATTCATTCGATTAAACGGCAATCATTCAATCATTTGAATGGAAAAAAAAAATGTTGTTCAATCAATTGAATGACAATTGTTCAATCGTTTGAACAGAAAAATGAAAAAAAATGTGTTGTTCAATCGATTGAACGGAAAAATAAAAAAACAAAAATGTGTTGTTCAATCGATTGAGCAGAAATTGTTCAATCATTTGAATGGAAAAATAAAAAAACGAAAATGTGTTGTTCAATCAGTTGAACACCAATCATTTAATCATTTGAAGATCTAAATCAAAAACAAAAATGTGTTGTTCAATCAATTAAACAAAAATCATTCAATCGTTTGAACGAGAAAATCAAAAAACAAAAATGTGTTGTTCATTCAATTGAATGAAAATTGTTCGATCGCTTGAATAACACTTATCAAGCAATAAAAATTCTCATATTTATATGGTAATGTCTACTCTTAATTGCAACTTTATATTTAAAGTTGTTGGGTCATCACTTCCCGCAGCTAAAATTCGCATGGAGGGGTCTTCGCATACCTACTCGCAGAAAGACTCCTTGGTGATTGGTTTGTGATAGAGGTGTACTCAGTGTCCGTTCACCTTAAAATAATGGCCAGATCTGTCAATGGTAACCAAGGTAAGAGTACCATTTTTATGCACTTCTTGAATCTCATAATGGTCGAGCCATCTTGTTTGCAACTTGCCTGGGAAATCTTGGAATCTGGAATTGTAAAGCAGTGCCCAATCCCCATTTTGAAACATTTTATTCTTGATAAGGCTATCATGCCATTTTTTCCTTTGTTGTTGAATAATTGCAGTCCATTGCAAAGCAAGAAGTCGAGCCTCGTCTAGTTTGTTAATCTACTTGAGTCACTTGGTCTGGGCTTCTGTTAGATCCATCCCTACTCCCTGGGCCATCCTTAGAGTCTTTATTTCAAATTCAATCGGGAAAATAGGTTCTTTGTTGAACACGAGCTAGTATGAAGAGTATCCAGTAGTATTCCTCTAAGTCTTATGATAGGCCCACAAAGCCTCTGGTAGTCTAGTAGCCTAGTCTTGTCAGTGTGTTGATACTGTCTTGGTCAGAATTGGTTCAGTGACCTTATTAGTGCTTTTGACCTACCCGTTCACCTATGGGTGATATGGGGAAGTGAACCTGTGCATAATATAATGATTCTTGACAGTGGCAGTAATCTTATGTACTATAAATTTCCCTCCCCCATTTGTGATCACTTCTTGTGGTAACCCATATCACACAAATAGTACAAAAAGGAAGCTAATCGCAACTTCCTCTGTGGGTCTTGGTAAATCTATTGCTTCCACCCATTTTGTCACATAATCCATGGAAACCAGTATATAGGTCTTCCTATTAGATGGCGGATGGAATGGGCCAATGAAGTCTAAAGCCCACCTTTTGAAGGGTTCTATGACTAACTAAGGTTGCAGAGGCATTTCATAAAATTGGCCAGGCCTACCCATCCTTTGACAGCTATCGCAAGCCTGGGCATATTTCTTAGCATCCTTAAAAATAGTGGTACAATAATAGACCATCTGTAATACCTTATGCCCTATCCTTCGATCTGCAAAATGTCCCCCACAAGGCTCGTCATGGCAAGCTTTCATTATGTCATCAATCTTATCCTCGCGAATGCATCTGCGTATACACATGTTGGCCCCTATATGAAAAATATATCCTCCTATCCACGAGAATCAGGTGCTGTGTTGAATGATTAGCTTCCTTTCTCTTGTTGTGAAATGCATGTGTATCTTCCCAATTGCCAGATAATTTGCCACATTTGTGTACCATGGCATCCTGACTGCCACAACAAATAGATGTTCATCCGAAAATTGATCGTCTACCACCAATGGATCATTCACCTTCAGAATTCATGATAGAAAGTCAGCAATCTAGTTTTCCTTCACTGGACGATCCTTGATAGTAATATCGAATTCCTACAAAAGAAATATCCATCGTGTTACTCGACCATTTGTGATAGGTTTATTAGCTAGATAACAGCTAAAAATTCTTTTTCTATCACTGTATAATTAAGTTCTGTAGAAGTGATATTTTTTCTAATATAATATATAGCACAAGGTTTCTTGTCCTCCTCCTAGCCAAGGACAACACCTATAGCTACATTTGATGTGTCTGTGGATATGTGAAAAAGCAATTCCCAGTTTGGTCCACGCAATACTAGTGTTGTAGAGACTAGTTTCTTTAAACCTGTAAAAGTTGTGTCACATTTGTCACACCAACTAAAATCAATATTTATAGTCAAAGCATATAGAGGCGTGGAAATTTGTGAAAAGTTTTTAATAAACCTATGATAATAGCCTGCATATCCTAGAAAGCTACGTATGTCTGTCTGAGTACAGGGGGTAGGTAGTAAAAGAATTACATGAATTTTTTCTGGGTCTACTTGTATTCCTACTGCAGAGATATAATGTCTCGATATTATGCCCTTGGTCATGATCATGTGGGACTTGACATTTATTAAACATAACCTAGTAGCAATGCATCGTTCCAAGACTTTTTCTAATGTTTGCAATGCTTGGTCAAAGTCATCCCCATATGGAGTAAAATCATCCATATACACCTCAAGTCTTTCATTTATTAAATCAGCAAAGATGCTAAGTATAGCCCTTTGGAATGTGGATGGGGCGTTACACAAGCCAAATGATAACACTTTGTACGTGAATGTACCCCATGCATAGGTGAAGGTTGTTTTTTTCCTAGTCTTCAGGGGCGATCTGAATCTGATTGTAGCTACTGAAACCATCTAAAAAGGAAAAGAATTACTTCCCTGCCAAAGTATCAAGGACCTGATTGATGAATGGTAGGGGGAAATGATCTTTATGTGTTGCCTTGCTCAACTCCCTATAGTCTACATAGATACGCCACTTCCCATTTTTCTTAGGGACGACCACCAATGGAGAGACCCATTTAATGTCTAAGATAGGAGACATAAATTTTACATCCAACAACTTTTGTAACTCTTCTTTCACAACGTCCTTAAGATGCAGATTCAATCTCCGTTGAGGCTGTCGGATGGGTCAAGCATCCTTCTCAGTATAGATGTGCTGTGTACATAACTGTGGGTCTATTCCTTTCATATCACGATATTCCCATGCAAAATCCCCTTTATATTTCAGTAGGACATGTATGAGCTTTTGTTGTTGATCGTTATCCCGATCATCATTAATATTTACAATTTTTCTGGGTTCGATCTCTACTGGTTCTCTGTTATGAACAACAGTCATCTGAATATGTTAATCATCAGTATCCTTGAGAGGATCCTCCATGGCTTCATTATCCAAGATTTCTTTAAGCATTTGACACTTTACATTGCTCACATTAGCAGGTTGATTTACAAAGTTATTGATAACATTGTCTTCAGTCTGATCTTTAAATTCTAGTGCCTTTGTTACTGTGAGTGGTGAACAGATGCTTTCCTCCAAGTGTGCTGGTGGTTGTTTACATATTTTTACAATGGCTAGAATTGGCTTGGTAGGAGGATATAACACAAGATTTTTTACAACAGCCCCCTTTGTAATAGTGATGCTTCCTTCTCGGCATCCAATTAGCTGTCGCAAGCCAAGGTCGGCCTAGAATCAGAGGGTGCCCGTATAATATACTCTTTGGGTTTATGACAAGAAAATCTACTGGATATTTCCCCGAATCAATAGAAACTGTGATATCCTATAAGGTTCCTTTTGGCCTTACCACCGAATGATCAAAAAGTTCTTATAGAGTGGTGGTTGGTACAGGGATGTAATATCAAGTGCTTGACAGGTTTATGTTGTTAAAATATTAATGGATGCACCTAGATCAACTAGAGTATTGGGAAAAGAGCAGCCATATATCTGAACTGTCATTATGGGATTTCCAGGATCTTCATATTTTATTGGAGTTTCCCCTCCCAAGAGTAAATTAGTTAAGGTCCCTACAATGTGAATGGTGGTTGAGGTTTTTCCTTTCCTCACAGGCTTCTTTACTCATACTCTTTAATTGTTTTAGCATAGATGGGTATGTCTTGAATGGTTTGGAGGAGAGGGATTTTAATAAAATGATTTTTCACTTCCCCTACAAGATCGAAATCTAGATAAACAATAGTTGGGTATCGTTAACCTTTCGAAGAACAGGGGAGAAGTGACTGTAAATGTTTTAGGGGCTTCATGTTGATTTGTCTCTTCTCCTTGTTTTAGTTCGATATTAATTAAGGTGGTGGTATATGTACAGGTGGGGTTTCAATTTCGATTGAAGGCTGATCCATGTGTTCCTCAAGGGTGATGATATGGCATGACTCAATCTAAGTTCATTACATTATTTCTACTCAACCTCATAATCGAAGCTTTCAATAATCTGCACCAACTGGACTGGTCTGTTATTAGGATTTGGATTCGGCTGAGCTGGCAATTGAGGCTACAAAAGAGTTTGGAGATTTTGTTGTAATGTATAAGGTGTTGATAGTGAAGGTTGAGGCTGAGGACCTGGCCCCATAGGTGCATTAGATATCCCTAGAGGTTGCCGCTAATTTGTAGACCAATTCATATTTTGAGAGGTAGAGGCAGGCCACTGGGATTGATAGGGATTTCCCTGCCAAACAAGAGTAAAAGAAGATTTTGGCTAGCCATTACCTGGAAAAGATTGCATTGGCTAGGATGTCATAGGGAATGGCTAGGTTTTCCAACTTGGGTAGGGTGATTGAACCTTCCATGCTGTCCTAAGGTTTTTTTGTTGATTAAGCTGTGAAGAATGAAATATTTGGTATGCATCTTGTGTCATACCTATAGGTTTAGCCTGCCACTTTTGACACTGATTCGTCTGATATACCAGGTATATTTCTTCTTTTGCTTCCTTGAATACTACTTTCAGCCCCGACAATGATGGACATTGTTTAGTGGTGTGCTCTTTAGTACAACTAGCACATGTCTACACCATGTCTAGTGGGCATTCCCATTGGTTGTGCTTCTTTAAACAACGTGGACAGAAGATGGCCAAGTTTTGTTCTAACAAGGCTTGTTTTTGTTTAGCCTGTAAGATGTCCAACTGCATTGTGAGAGTGCCCAAGATGTTGGTCTTAAAATCTTCCAGGAGGTTATCAATTTCCATCCGCGTTACACCTCCACTGTGTGGTTTTCTTCCTCATGGGATCTCGGCTTCCTGTTCCTTTACGTGTGCTTCCTCATGATCACTTGATACAGAAGCGAATGATTTCATCATAATATTCATAAGAAATATCTCATTTTCCCATTAAGTTTATAGTTTCTACCCATTCCTCTTTCGTTCCTTTAATTAAGATAGCTCTTAGGACTTCTTTCAGTAAGGCAGTGTGTGGAGACCTCTGCAAATTATAATTAAATCGTTCTACATATTATTCTTGTGTTTCATTATCTTTTGTAGTCATCTTAAAAATCTCATCTTTCAGTTCCCTAGTCTTACAAAAGTCCTAGTATCTTTTGAGGAAGGAGGTTTTCATCTCGTGCCAAGAATTAATAGTTCACCCACCTAGACCCATAAACCATCTTAAGACTGCTCCTTTTAGAGTGGAAGGGAACAAATTTAGCTTTTGGGGGTCAGTGGTGTAGTCATACCATCTACAGAGAACATCAAAGTTAGGCAGGAAAGCATTGGGATCCTCTGTGATCATCCCATGGAAAGTTGGGATGCTCTATAGAGGAATAGCCTTCATGGGGGTATTGACCACTTGGTTGACTACAGGGTACTCTAATGTTGAGGTTTGACCTTGAGGTGTTGATATGCCATTTGGTCAAAGATGTGCAATAACCTTAGGGGATTCAAGGGGTGATTTTTTAGTAAGTGGAGGATTAGCAACCTGACCTGGATTTACAACACCACCTAGATCTACGACCACAAGAGATCTTTGTTCAGACAACTATGGTTCTCCCTTAGTAGTCCCACTAGTTTCCCCTTCTCCTTCTCTTAAGTTACAAGATTTTCCCTCTTGTAGAGGATCAGAATGTAAACTTACTGTAGCTTGAAGACTCTATTATGATCCTCCAACTTGGCTTTGAATCTCAGCATATGCCGTAGATGGTGAGCCTCTTTCTTTAGGGGTAATAGTAGAACCTTTTCCAGGTATTGCCTGGAATCCTACTTATGCTTGAGGCTTTGCTTTTCTTACGATTTCGTCTATAAAGGCCGTTCTCCCACGGTTCACCAATCTTTTGTGTTTTACGGATTTAGGTGGGGGGTTCTGCTCTTTTTCTATCTTTCTATTTCTAGTCATTCATAAAAACAAATTTCTATTTAACCTCTAAGCCTTTATTAAAAAGCGAGCTGGTAAGAAAGCTCTTTAGTTGCTAGGTACGCAGGTTCTTACCTTCCATTTTTAAAACCCAATTCTTTCACAGAAAGATTAGAAGGAAATCACTTGAAACACTCTCCCTAGCAACGGTGCCAAAATTTTGGTGCACTAAGATGTCTTTTTACAGGCAATCTTAATTCCTACATTAATTTTCAACCCAAGGTAGGTATTTTTATCTCAAGAGTGTTAGCGCAATCTATGCAACAAATTCAAAGGTTAGCTAAAGGTACATCATTGCAATCACTAATAACTATCTTTTCAACTTAAGTTACACAACTCTTAAAGAAATAACTAAGGGAGAAATGACTCTGAAAGAACTCTTAACACACTCTGCAATTCCATCTACTTATTCCAAAATTAAATGAATCTGAATGTGAATGAAAAGAATCACGCTTGGCGATCTTCAAATAGAGTTAAAACTAACTCAGTCAATCAAGAAAGAGAACTGTAACAACTGAAGAATAATGTTAATCTATCACAAATCAGAGTGGAATGGAAAATCCTAATTGAATGGAAATCTCGATTTAACAACAATCTCGATTGAATGACAATTAAGCAAATACGATAAATAACTTCTAAACAACAACTTTTTTCTGTTAGCATATTATGGAAATTAATTGACACTTTCTCTAAGATCTATGATATCATACTTAGAAGGAACACCAATCTACTCTGAAAATAATATAACCAATCAAATCAAAGCATTATTTAGATACATCACATGACTAAGTATGAATCGAAATGAACAACAATATGAATTGGAATCGTCAACCCTCACAGTAAGTGAAATAATATTAACTGAACATTAACAATCAATAAAGATTCAAATGGAAATATTATAACAAAAGAAAGCAGTAGAACTTCTCTTGACCGGGCCCAGAGTCGACAGAAGTCTCTGCTAAGGAATACTAGAATATAAGTGAAGATCAAACACAGTCTTTCATTAATATGAGTAACTAGATTACAACATCACTGAGATAACAATAGGATATGTCTCAAAAAGAATAATTATTCATTACATAACTATGAACTAAACTTAGTTTTCCTTTTGACCTTATCTATAATAGTAAAAGAGAAAAATAGATAAAAGCAAATCCTCAGGATTAGGGGATCCTGAGGATTTCGCAATACATAATCTAGTCCTGTCATGAAATGGTATTGGTCTACCTGGTATCTTGCTGCCTTTCCTACTTCAGACATTGTCTTTCCCTTTTACGGCCTCGTGCTACTCTATCAAATGAATGACTATTGACCAATCCGTGTCTTCTGCACATAAGGATAGTAAAAAGTCAGTTTCAAGTGCTAGATTTATCTAATTTGTTAACAAGTGATTTCATCCAAAATTAGTTGTAATTTCCTTTATTTCAATTCATAAAAAGAGATAATCGTGCAAGGATAAATATGAAATAAAGCAATTATTGAGGGGAAAATATACCTTTTTCCTGACCCGACAACCATCACACAACTAGGTTATTAAACCCTCTACCTATACCTATGTGGAAATGGGAGGTGATCTCTTTGGATTGTATTAATAGATTTCTCTAAACCTGGAAGCAAAAAGATTCCATTATGGTAGCAATGGGCAAAGGCCACCCATTTCATCCCTTTGTAATCCACATATAGAGATGCATAGGTGGCTAAAATATTCATGAAGGAAGTTTTTAGACTTCATGGTGTGCCAAAGATGATTATATCTGATAGAGATGCAAAATTCACCTCAAACATTTGGATTTCATTGTTTACTAGGATGGCTATGTAACTAAACATTACCAATGCATAACATCCAAATAATGATGGGGAAATATAAAATGGTTAATTATATTCTCAAGGACATGTTATGCTTGTATGTGATTAACCAAACTATAAAATGGGAAAACTATCTATGTTTAGTAGAGTTCACCTATAACAATAGTTATCGGGAATCACTCAATATGAACCCATTTGATGAAATGGATGGGAGGAAGTTTAATGTTCCTTTGAGTTAGATGCATCCTAAAGATAGGTTGTTGTTACTAACATATTCTTTATAGGATATGGAACAAACGGTGAGAAAAATCAGGCAAATCTAAAAGTGGCACAACGTAGACAAAAAATCTATGTTGAATTGAAAAGAACTCATAAAGAGTTCCAAGTTGGTGAACATGTTTATTTGAAAGTATGACCAGAGTTTTTTACTTGAATTTGGGAATTTTTTCTACATTGACTCGCAGGCTTTGTGGGCCATTTGAGGTATTGGAAAGGGTAGGATTAGTGGCCTACTAGCTGGAACTACCAACACATATTAGAATTCATAATGTGTTTCATGTGTCTCTTTTGAAGAAATATATACCTAACCCCACTCATATAATTTATAGACCTGTTATATAGGTTGAACCAAAAGGAGAATTTGAGGTTGAGCCTCTACATAATTCTCGATAAGAGGGAAACTACTCTTTGAAATAGAACCGTTGTACAAGTTAAAGTGTAATGGAAGCACTTTAGGCCTAAGGAGGTATTGAGTCTGAAACTTGCATCTTCCCTATACACTTTTTTAGCATTTTTTTTCCAATTACCTGAATCTCCAAGCTGCCAAATCATTGCATATTAGTTTAAAAAGAGCATATAAAATGGTTTCCTAACTATGTCTTGTGAGTGCTGTTTGATTTAGATTTTTGCTCAGTCAGCTGCAGAATCTTGTCACTTTTTGCAGCCAGCTCAACTTTCCACAGCCTTTTTGTAGAATTCTATGTTACAGGTGTCTACTGGAGAATCCGGCCACATGGGAAAGTTGCAAATGATGTGGACATGGAACGTGTCCCCTTGGTTCAGCCGAATCACTCACAGAAGACCGTGGTCAAAGATAGTCAAGCGGTGGTCAACCTAAGAGTTTTACAGTGGCACAACTCTGTTTTTCACACGTGAAGACTTGCATGGCAAATTCCTAAGTCCTAGGAGGCATGCTAACACCTGTGGACTACTCCATGAACCAAATCTAATAGCCACCCTCCTTGGATTTAATTTTCACGGCTACCATATTGCTAGATTTCTGAACGTGGTTATTCACATCCCTGTTTATCAACGCAGATTTTAGGAAGTAGTTGTGTCATTTCCTGTTATAAATAAAGCATTCTCATATGCATATTAGCTACTTTTTGTATGTAAATTTTGTCTGTTTTACGAGGCACTATGCCGTGACTTAATCATTATGTTATGACTGCATTTTAATAAATGGGAAGACATTGTTTTTAAGCTCAATTCGTGGTTGATTTTTGATTGGCCGAGGTTGCAGAGGGCCCCTGTACACCAAGGTTCTGTAATTACTATATAGTTTCATGCTTTCTTCATTTACATTCCTGATGCCATAATCATTTTCTTGTATATATTACACTGCTTATGGTATTCATGTTGATTGCTGTCCATAGTTTCTTTTATGCTTTCTAATGACTGTTAACTGATCAGTTTCTTTATTTCAGGTTCTAATAGATAGCCTGGGTAAGTGCACATAGCTTTTTAATGACTAATGACATGATGGAATTATCTTGTCCTTCTACTGATTTATTTTCTTAGTTCTAATTCCAACACTGTTTATTTCTTTTAGTTTAGTTTTGCTCATTTACTTTTCTGCAAGATAGATATTAGACTACTCATGTCATTTTCAGTTACCTCCTATAGCGAGAGCGATTCGAATGGTGAGGGATTGAAGTATGAATGCGTAGTTTGATATTAGTTTATTTTTTTGCAAGTTAGTGATTAGATTACTCATGTCATTTTCAGTTACCTCCTATAGCCAAAGTGAGTCGAATGGTGAGGGATTGAAGTATGAATGCCTAGTTTGATCTGAGTTTCATTTTATGCAATTTAGATATCAGATTACTCATTTTTTTATGATTACCTCCTATAGCCAGAGCGAGTCGAATGGTGAGGGGTCAAAATATGAGTTGATGTAATATGATTTAGTTTACTTTGCTTACAGTTTTTGAATTGGTTTGAGTTCAGTTTTCTTTTTATACAACAACAAGGATACTGGGTTTCATAGTCACTAGCTCACTGTTTGGTTTAGTTAGAATTTAGGTACATTTTTATTTTTCTCGTAGTAATTGATTTCATCATTGCAAGTTTGAAAACATTTTTGAAAACTTTGAAGTTAGGAAATTATTTTAAAGGTCACCATTGCCTTGAACACTTATATCCATACTTGATTTTTAGAATTTCCATCTCACATTAGGGAATCAACAAGAAGATGAACCCAAAAACAAACCAAAAATAAAAAACGACAAAGAAGTAAGAAATCGGTTATCTTGCATATATAATGCACTTCATTTTAGCAATTTACGACTCCCGGATTGACAATTTATGTAGCAATTTAGGACACACTAAATTGACCAAATAGGAGGCCACCTGCGAAATGGAAGATGAAATAATGAATGATTTTCCTATGTTATTTTCAAAGAAGAATGGAATCTGAAACAATGAGGATGGTCTCTCCATTTAAGGGGAAGGACGATGTAATACCCCTAGACAATTACTTTATGACTTTGCATTACTTATTGGATGAAAAGAGAAATACTAATGATATTATATGTTGATGTAAATATTTATTTTAATTAATAATGAAGAAATTATTTTGATGTGTTAACATCCATCAAAATGTGTTAAAGGCTTTCATGTGATATTTAACTCTTAAATGTTAGGAAGACAGTTAGAAAATAGTTATTCCCAAAGGGGGGCACGACCAAAAGAAGGAAAAATCCTCTTTTTTCCCAGAATTCAAGAGAATTTTGGAAAGAGACAAAGTACAAAATTTGTTTTGTGATTCGAGATAAATGCCATGTGTAGTCTATACAGGAACGTTGTGCGAGAGAAAGACAATTTTCTTCTAATAACTGACCCAGTGGGAGAGAAATACTGGTTCAAACCCCTAAATTTTGCAGGATGGTGCTAAAAGGGTTCATGAGATGAATTATTTGGAAAATATTTTTTGGCTATTTTCGTGATAGAGAGGAGTGGAGCTTAGGGGGAACTAGCTATAAAATCCAGTTCATATGTTGGGAGGAACACAGGAGACTTTGGCACATTTTCTAGGAATTCTAGATAAGTAGACCATTTTTTTAATTATTTTATATTTGTTTAATAATTGAGAAAGAAAAATATTATTAGAAAGTTTAAATATTAGATGCACAATTAGTTATATAGGAATCAATTGATAATGTTTATTGATGTTGTATGTACAAAAAAAACATCTCTATGTATGTAACCACTATGATATAAAATGCTTTTCTTCTTCTAACCTGTTAGAGATAACATGGATAGTTACAGGGGCATAATAGTTCTCATCTTGTTGATGTAGTCAGAAAGTGGGTAAAATAGGTACTTACCCTAATAATTTCGTTAAGAATGATAATATTGTGGAGGACACAAAGGTAGTCTTCAATTAGAGATATTAAACAAGAAATGAGGACAAGGGTTTATAAACTTAACCCTAGTTGTCTATTTCTTCCCATAATGGAACAAGCATCGATGTAAATATAGTTAAAAAAAGGGGTTTTCTTATGAGTAAAAGATAAATATATACATAGATATTAGTGTATGTGGGGCGTTATCACTAGGCTAGAACAGGTTGGGCTATGTCAACCTCCAACCAGTGACTATTTGAAACAACTTTTAACTAGAAGTTAACCCTTCCAATCTGAGAGGACTCTCTGAAAATATTTATGAAATTGACTGTATAAAACTCAAAAATTTCAGATGGCTAACTATGTATTTTTATGTGATTTTGTAGGTGAAAGAGAGGAATGAAATCCACCATTGGGCATGGAGTTAGTTAAGATAAAATTCAATTATGAACAACATTGTTTAAAGGAAGATGGGGCTTTTTTGGCTTTGAAATGGAGTGAATTAAACTTTTAGAGTAAAACACAACACATGAAGGAAGTTGGAGTAAGTCTAACATGAATTCCAAGTAATCAATATGCTATGAACACTGATAACAACATAAAAACATGATAAGAAAACATAAAGCCAAAACTGAATCTCAGGTAGAAAAACAAAGTATGTTGCAAATGTATATTAACTAGATAGAAATTTACATAAAGTTGCCTTCTCACATCATCGATCCTCCTCTTCAAAGTGAAAAAGTTTTACATTTATAGAGTGAGGTCTCCATTTAATAATATACCACCTAGGCTAGACTTGATGCATAGATAAGAGACCTAATTCTATTTGACTTACAAAACATTGAGCCTTTGTAGGGATATTTCTGTTCTAATACAGTTTGAATTAAAATAGGATTCTATCTATTTATGATCCCATAAATATTTTGTTGTTGAACCTTATTGAATCGAACCAAATGCTGAGTGTGCTATATTACTAATGTTCCCTTGCCACGTGGATGTGGTGAACTGGTTGAATTTGCTGACTTGGGCCTCCACCAAGTCAAATTTAAAATTTTTTGTAACAAATCTGGCTAGGAAACTTCTGTAAAATAGGCCTCAAATATAAGTTCATAACTTCCAAACATTGATGTCTGTGTAAAAACAGATAGAGGATTTTGTATATAAGCTCGTCCTGAAAAAAACCTCCTTCATATTTCCAAAATTCCGTTTTCATTTGGTCATAAAGTGAGCTCGAAGTTTACTATTAAAATAGTCATTTCCAAAATTTCCATAGCAAATCTTAGTAGGAAATTTCAAAAAACACCTTTCGGCTAGGTATTCGACCTTTATGATAGTGTTGAATTCTTCATTGATGTTTATTAGCTAAACACATGCCATTTACACTCACTTAGCTGAGGTTTAAACTTTATTTGTCCTCCATGAAAAGCTACAGCAGTTTCATAGAAAAATGTCAGCTTAACTATGGGGTGTTGCTATGAAATTTGCATTTCTGCGTTTTTTGGTTTTTATGGTTTTTTTGTGCCTCCTTATTAATTATAATACCTTATTTGACTGTACATAAGGCTTAATTTACTTGTTAAACATAGTAAAGACAAAATTTTAGGAATTCACCATGCTTAAGGGTTGGCTCATGTTACTTCAACTATGAGCTTGAGGTTCTTTTTGGAAATATTTCTTTTAATGAGCTCCACTTGTGCTTCCAAGTATTTGAATTTATTTTACAACTTCCTTTTGTTAGCTTGCAGCCACCTATTCCTTCTCTACATGTGCTTCAATATATTTTCTAGTGGTATAATTCTCTTTGTCTTTTTCCTGGCCTTTTTCGTAATTTCCTCATGAAAATCTAGTTGCTGCAACACTTGCTTCTTCATTTCTTCAACTTCCAATTTGGCCTCTATCAACTCTTCTCCAGCCTCCCTTAATTGTTCTTGTAACACTTTTTCTTCTCTTTTCTCTTGCATAGTTTCTTTTCCATGTCTTTTCTTTGTTGGATCTGTTTTTTCTAAACGTATTTCTAACATTTTTTCAACTTCTTACATTTCTCTTGCTGATTTTGTCATAGGCTTCCTTAGCTTAAAGATGAAGCCATGTTCTTCTTATGAGAAGTCGGATTTCTTAAACCTATTTCTCTTCTCATGAATTTTTGTTTGTGTCATAGCTACAACACGTAAGGCTTCACCTTGTCACCTTATTTCCACTTGCAAATAAACCTAGAGACAACTAGAAATCAGTGCACCTTAACCTAGAGACAATAAGACCTGCGTGAGAGCTAGAGCCATGCGAGAGACAACAAACCAAATCCTATGACAACGTGAAACTTATGAAAACAAAGATAAAAAAAATAAACGAGTTAGCAACAAGAAGCTACACAGTGTCAATATGTAGGGAAAATGGATAAAATATTGATAAAGTGTATTCGTGACCCACCTTAAGACTAACCAATCATGCTTTTCAAACAAAAAGAACCTTTAATCCAATTTTTAACATAGCTGTATAATTCAATGCAATTCCATAGCGGGATAGGTGTTAGAAAATGTGGATCCGCTACAAAATTGTCAGGAACTTTCGTAGCCAACTTTCAATTTCCCTAACTGGATTTGCTACGAAATTTTGCAAAAGTTCTTAAATGCCAATTATGAATGAATAAGTTTGAGCCACATGAAATTTTGAAATTTAACCTTTATGACAAACCATTTTTGAACTTACATGGACGCAACATCGTGACATGATGACCAAAAACACTATGATCATAAACTTTATTTTGAGAAAATTTGAAACCCTAACTAGTTTGGCCAATAGACTTCTCAAACTATTCCTAAGCATTATCATGGATAACAGTTGCTCCAATGGGGATGTTGTGCCCCTATCGTACAGCAATGAGCAAGAAGCTCTAGTTCTTGACCATTGGGTTGATCCCAATTTCAAGACTACATTCAAACCCACTCACCAAACTAAAAAAAAAACTGCAAACCAACTAGAAACCAATTACTACTACTGCAATATGATATCAAACTATTGTAGAAACTAAAACTGACAACAAAATGTAGCCTAAATTTAAAGGAAATTTTTTCCCAACAAGCTTATTTATGTACCAATAACCCAAATCTAACATCTAAAAATCCACCTCCTTAATTCAAGTGATATGAAACCTACAGTATAACCAGTCAAAGAGTTAATCCAAAACCTAGGCTCCTTGACTGTTCTTAAGTGGACCATCTATTAGCAACTCAGAATAAAAACTAAATCCATAACTTGAACTTATAAATGAAAGAAACTCCACCTTCACTAATGACTAGAATAGACTTACCAAATGATCTTGATAATCATAAAAATCACCTCTTCTTGATGAGTAAAACCATGAGGGTTGAATTCATTCATAACTAATGGCTTATTCTGTTCTATATCTTCAATTTGAAGAGCATCATCAAATACAAAGGAAACAATAGATTTGTATACCCTTCCATGTAAATCAACAAAAACATCCATACATTTTTGAGCATGTTCAAAAATTACATCCATATTGTGTCCATCAAAACTAATATTTTTATTATCAAACAATTCTAATCTGACCTTTGGTAATTTTCCTTGAGGACTGTCATCTTGATTTGAACACTAACAACTCCTATACAAACAACTTTATGCATATCATCCATGTCATTTTGATGATCCCAAAATAGAATAGGTAAAACATGTATATCTAGCTCTTCATGTAGGTCAAGTTTACCTAAAAGTGAAATTTCATGCACTTCAAAATGAGACAACATCATTATGATCTTCAACAAAAAAAATCTCTTGTCCAGGTAGACAAATTTCATCACATGTTGCCTCATTGTTCATAATTTTCATGCATGTATTTTCAACAACCTGTTCTTGAGGAGTTTCTTCTTGACATAAAATATCAGAAAAGGAATGTTTTGAAAAAAAATTGAATGATTTGGCTCATAACTTTAACCACATATAGGTTGACAAGGCTACAAATTCTCATAAATTTCATGTAATATTGACTTGAATGTGAAATTTTTGATCTATTTCATCTTAGACTAAAGAAGAGATATCTTCTTGTTGGAAAACTTCTTGATCATCATGACAACCAACGTGAGAATAAAATTCATAAAGTGCCTCTAACATCTCCTCATCATCCATACATTCTACATCATCATCAATACTTTCAAGATATTGAATGACACCCTTACAAAAATTACAACAGTCTTGAAACAATGGTAAGGAAGGATGAGACTTCCTATAATGTCCAAAGAATATTCTATGAAAATATTTAAGAGAACACAAGCATCCTGATTGCAACCCTTCATACCATACTCTAGCTTTGTCTTCTAGGGTAGCCATAAACATCTTCATGAGACAATCCTCACGAAACTCAACCCTCAGTCTACATACATGCATATGAAATCTAACTAAATGCAAAATAGAATCATCTTTCCTTTCATCTTCGAACATGGGAAGATGGGTTAACCAATCAAAACGAGGAATAGGATTTGGAAAACCATAGATATGAGATCGATCCATAGGAGTATACCTAGCATTTTTTTCTTGTTGCAGAACTCATTTTGGAACTTCTTCAAGCTATTGATCTTCAAGCAGTGTAGTCACCATGAATCATTGATCTTCTGGATCTTTTGAGATTGGAGTCACCAGGGTAATATCACATCATTCAGAAAACTCTAGTTTCCTGTTACCCTCACGAATCACAATGAAGAGACTCAAAGAAAAATCTGGGAAATGGAGCTTTTCGGCTCTCGATAGATACACCAAAATGTTATCACTAGGATAATACAGGTTGGGTCGTGTCAACCTCCAACCAAGTGTAGCTATTTCAAACCAACTTTTGACTAGAAGTTAGCCCTTCCAATTCGAGAGGGCTCTCTCAAAATATTTATGAAATTGATTGTATAAGACTCAAAATTTTCAAATGGCTAACTCTGGATTTTTATGTGATTTTGCAGGTGAAAGAGAGTGATGGTAAACGCCATTGGGCATGGAGTCAGTTAAGAGAAAATTCAATTACAAACAACATTGTTTAAATGAAGCTCGGGAAATTTTGGCTTTGAAATGGAGTGAATTAAACTTTTACAGCAAAACATAGCACATGAACAAAGTTGGAGAAAGTCTAACATGAATTCCAGGTAATTGATATGCCATGAAATTTGATAAAAACATAAAAACACGATAAGAAAACATAAAGACAAAACTGAATCTTAGGTAGAAAAACATAGTATGTTGTAAATGTATATTAATTGGATAAAAAATTACATAAAGTGGCCTTCCTACATCATCGATCCTCCTCTACAAAGTAAAAAGGTTCTACATATAGAATGAGGTCTCCATTTAATAATTTTCAACTTGGGCTAGACTTGATGCATGGCTAAGAGATCTAATTCTATTTGAATTACAAAACATTGAGCCTTTGTAGGGATATTTATGTTTTAATATAGTTTGAATTCAAATAGGATTCTATCTATTTATGATCCCATAAATATTCTATTTCTGAACCTTACTGAATCCAACCAAATGTTGAGTGTGATGGATTTTTAATGTGCTCTTGCCATGTGGATGTGATGACCTAGTTGACTTTGCTAACCTGGACCTCCACCAAGTCGAATTTAAAAATTTCTAAAAAAATATGGCTAGGAAAAATTCTATAAAATAGGTCTCAACGATAAGTGCATATCTTCCAAACCCTGATTTCTGTGTAAAAACTAAGAGAGGCTTTTGTATATGTGCTTGTGGTGAACAAAAACCACTTTTATATTCCGAAAATTCCTTTCCATTTGGTCAGAAAGTTAGCTCGAAGTTGACTATTAAAATAGTCTTTTCTAGAATTTATGTACCAAATTTTGGTAGGAAAAAAAAAAAAAACCTTTCTACTATCTATTTGACCTTTCTGACAGTGTTGAAGTCTTCATTAATGTTTATTAGCTAAAAACATCCCATTTACACGCCCTTAGATGAGGTTTAAACCTTCTTTTTACTCCATGAAAAGCTACAACAATTTCCTAGCAAATTTTCAGCTTAACTATGGGGAGTTGCTACGTAATTTGCATTTATGAGTTTTTTGGTTTATTAGGGTTTCTTGTGGATCCTTATTACTTCTAATACCTTATTCAACTATACATAAGAATAAATTTACTGGTTAAACATAATAAATACAAAATTTTAGGAATTCACCATGCTTAAGGGTTCGCTCATTTTACTTTAGCTATGAGCTTGAGGTTATTTTTGGAAACATTTCTTTGAATGAGCTCTACCTATGCTTGAAAGTCTTTGTATTGAGTTTTCAACTTCCTTCTGTCATCTTGCAACCATATTTTCCTTCTATACATGTGCTTCAACATATTTTTCAATGGTAGAATTCTTTGTCTTTTTCCTGGCCTTTTCTACAATTTCCTCATCGAAATATAGCTGCTCCAAGGCCTAATTCTTCATTTCTTAAACTTCCAATTTATCTTCCATCATCTCTTCTCTAGCCTCCCTTAATTGTTCTTGTAATACTTTTTCTTGGCTTTCCTCTTGCATAGTTTCTTTTCCATGTCTTTTCTTTGTTGGCTCTATTTTTTCTAAAGGTACTTCTTGTTGGAAATAATATTGAGTTGGGGGGGGGGGTGTGTATTAGTATTAGTCAAATCAATATTTTTTTTCTTTTCATACTCAAATTTGTATACGCTACTTCATTGAAGGTAACTCGTATGTACACACAACTGTATTTAAGGCAACCAGCATATATCCAACAAACTTATCATTTAGTTAATTCATCATATGTTGATATTTAATAAGTGCATCGGTACTTCATTAACCATATAAACAGTAACCATGTGCAATAATATCAAAACAAACCATCACACATAAGAAACACACATGAACACCAAGATTTAAGGTGGAAACCTAATGCAAGACAAAAACCACCTGCTGTTGTCTTCTTTTAATATAAGAAAAACTTGTCCTGACGATGAACCACACTGGTTGGTTCGAAACGCGTCGACAAAATAATATTCATGTGATTTCGCCGAAAATTCTCTAAACATTGTTATGGATCACAGAAGTCTAAATTCCTTAATAAGAAAAACATGTTTAAAATCTTGTACTGGTGCATACTCATACCAATACGCAGGCACCCACTTGTAGAAGGCTACAACCTTCTCTCATTATCCAGCTTCTACTAGAAGGGAGCTACAACCCCCTAGCTCTTGTACTAGCCGATCCGTTTACTAGTACATAGGTGCCGGCCTACTGAAGGCTCCAACCTTCACTCATTTTCCAGCTTGTTACTGGAAGGGAGATCCAACCCCTTGGCTCTTGTACTGATCGATATGTTTACCAGTACATAGGCACTGGCCTACAGAAGGCTACGACATTTTCTCTTCCTCCAAGGACCATGTTTCATAAATTTTCAGACTGGATGCTCTTGGTACACAACAATACATATGAAGGCCTCGTTTCATCCAATTTTCAAACTGGACGCATTAACAACATTGAAGCTCAAAATAAATTACCATTACAATACAACTATCAAATACATCTGCATCAACCAATCACTAAAACTCAATCATCAATCTCTGAATCACCCATAACTGAATCACTGAAAGCCCGTCGTCACTGAAGAAAATCACAATAAATCAATCTGAATACTGTCATCAAAACACATTCACCAGAACACAGAGCAGAACCCAGATCTCTGCAACAATAGCCAGATCTAACTGCAACTTCAAATATTGTATTTCATAATGTATACAGTACTTAGATGTATCGAACGAGCATGTATATGCACTTTGACCAAAGTGAACCAGCGTACATATCTGTAAATACTAACTTAAAAGCTTTACAACTATTTTAGAATTCAGTCATACCCAGATCATAATATTTGCAGAATAAAACATGCATCAATATTTAGATCTAGACTATCCATGATCAAACCATATAATTGTTGGAATTATGATGCATGGGTTGTACTTGATGGCAACCCACTCATAGAAGATCATCTCACTTAGTTATAACTAGATGAATCTTCAAGAAGAGATATCAAATGTGACTGAATGCCTGGGGTGCAGGACAACTCAAAGGAATCAGATGATAGTTCTACGTGTGACAAGTTATCTTTGCCATCAAGTCCAAAGGGGGAGATTGTTGGAATTATGAGACAAGTGTTGTCCTTGATGGAAAATCACTCAGATGATAAATTATAGTGCAACAAAGTTATTTTCAAGTTCACAGACTTTTATGCAGAGAAAAGTTTATTTCATGTAGAGAAAAGTTCACGAATTTTTATGCAGAGAAAAGTTTATTTCATGTAGAGAAAAGTTCACGGAATTTTATGCAGAGAAAAGTCTATTTCATGTAGAGAAAAGTTCATGGAATTTTATGCAGGGAAAAGTTTATTTCATGTAGAGAAACGTTCACGGAATTTTATGCAGAGAAAAGTTTATTTCATGTGGAGAAAAGTTCACACACTTTCATGGTTGGTTCATGGTATTAGTCTGACAGTTTTTGATCCTATGGTTTTTGTCTGTGGTATTGCATTCAAAAGTGTTGATCTCACGCACTTTCATGGTTGGTTCATGGTATTAGTCTGATAGTTTTTGATCCTATGGTTTTGGTCCGTGGTATTGCATCCAAAAGTGTTAATCCAAAGTATTGGGTTCATGGTATTGTGTTATTATGGTTTTGGACCGTGGTATTGTGAAAGGCCTATGACTATAAAAGAGGAAGGAGATCATTTGGCAAAGCATCATCTGAATTATTGAATATCTGATAAGTGCTAGAACTGGAATACTGTGATTGGGTTATGGTGCAGATCTGGATTTGAGCTAAAGAGGGATCTCACCGGTTGATGGAGAACAAGATCTAAGGATAGATCGGGATCAAATGGTTTGAAATGAGCTATCTCTATATATTTGATTATGCTTATTCTAGATCTGTATTCTGACGCTTGTAATGATCTGATCTGGGTATAACTTAAGTTTGAAATCGCTGCAAGTCATGTTTGAATATTTATAGATCTGTACACGGGTTGGCTTTGGTGTAAGCGCGTATGTATGGTTTGGTTCATTGTAGTAGCGTATACAATTTGAGCTATGATATTTGAAGTCACAGGTGGTTCTGGTTGTTGATGGGTTATGATGACAGTTTAAAGGTGTCAGTATTCTGCATATCCTGTTTGGTTGATTGTGTTTAGCTTCAGTATTGATGGATGAGAACTAATATTGGATTAGGATCATAATGACTCATATTTATGTGATCTGATGGACTAGATCTGGGTGCTAACACATATATTATCCTTGTATATGTATTGATCTGGTGTTTGGGTGATTCAGAAGATTTATTGATTATGTGCTTCAATGATATTAATGGGTCCAGTATGAAAATTGGATGAAACGTGGCCTTTCAGATTATGTGTTGTGCTTTAAGAGTATCTAGTCTGAAAATGTATGAAACGTGGTACCTGGAGGAGAGAAGATTGTAGGCCGACACCTATGTACTAGTATCTTAGCTAGTATAAGAACTATGGGGGTTGTAGCTCCCTTCCAGGAGAGAGAGGGTTGTAGCTCTCTGTAGGTAGAAGCCTGCGTACTGGTATAAGACTGCACCGGTACAGAAATATTGTAAAAGGATTTTCTTATTAAGAAGAAGATTGAGATGACTTGCAGCAGGTGGTTTTATCCCACATTGGGTTTCCACCTTATATCACGGTGTTCATGTGTGTGGCTTATGTGTGATGATCTGTTCTATTTTACTACACCTATTTATTGTTAATTTGGTTGATAATGTTCTAATGCACTCATTAAGGATCAACTAACTGAATCATAAGAAGTTGTGGAAGTAGCATATATGAATCTGAATATGGAAATGAAAATTTTTTATTGATGTGATAATATTGATTCACCCCCCCTCTCAGTGTTATTTCCAACAATTGGTATCAGAGCAGGTCCTTCAGAAGAAGCTTGATCGCTTGAAGGAAGATCTTTCATCATGAGAAACTATGAGAGGGAAGCATCAATCAGGCCACTAATTTTTGATGGAACAAAATTCGTATATTGGAAGGTAAGAGTTACTGCCTATCTTCAATCTCTTGGTACAGAAGTCTGGGATATCATAGATACAGGGTATACTTTTCCATCAGCAACTCCTATAGATCCAGCTGAGAAGAAGAAATATGAAACAAATGCAGAGGCAGTCAATACTCTATTAGGATGTTTATCTCAATACGAATTTGTCAAGGTTATGCAGTATAAATCCGCAAAAGAAATATGGGACAAGATTGTACTAAGCTATGAAGGAGATGATCAGGTAAAACGAGCAAAACTTCAAACCCTCAGAATTCAGTATGAAAATCTTAGAATGCATAATGATGAAAGTGTGGCTAACTATTTCCTTCGTGTACATGAGATTGTCAATTGTATGAAAAACTTGGGTGAAGAAATAAAAGAGGTTTTTGTGGTTGAAAAAGTTCTAAGATCTTTGTCTCCTACATTTGAATCTAAAGTTTCTGTAATAGAAGAAAAGGAGAATCTACGAAATCTTACCGTGTCACAGCTGCACGGAATTCTGACTGCTTATGAAATGAGGAAAGGAGGACCATCAGACAGGAGAGAAGCTGCTTTCAAGGCTTCAGGCAAAGGAGATTACTATGAGTTAGGTCACGTATCAGAAGAAGAGGAAGAATCAAATTTTGTCAAGAACCTTCAACGGGGTACTGGAATATTCCGAGGTAAGTTACCTTTAAAATGCTTTGCTTGTGGAAGAGTTGGTCACTATGCTACCAAATGTTCTCATAAGGATAAGATTGACAAGGGGAAAGAATCTATTAGATGGAACAAGAAACATAATGCAAACAAGAAAAGCTATTACACTCATGAAGATAGTGATGGATTTTCAAATAGTGATGAAGATGAACGAGGTAATAATTATAAACTTTTAATGGCTTTTGAAGATGATGATTACATGGATGCTATAGATGTGGATGGCTTTTATGAAGAGATTTCTAGACTCAAAACATGTTTAGAAGAAAAGAATATGATCATTGATACTTGCAATTCCAACTTGATGAAAATGAAAAATTTCTTGAGAAGTTAGAATGTGAAATTGTTGGCCTTAGAAAAGAAATTGAGAAAAAAAAGGCTCTTAATCTTAAATTTGTTAAAGGATCTGAAATTTTATGAGATTATCAATGTACAACGGTCTCCTGCTATCAAAACTGGTCTTGGTTTTCATGAATCTATTGAAGGTGAATCTAGTTCACAAAGTAAGACAAGGGATTCGATTGCAAAATATGAAATTCTCAATAAGGAGATGAAAGGTCAATCTCATCATCAACCAAGGAAAGAAATTATTCAAAGAAAATCTTTTACTCCTCCATTGAATAATGTTGAATGTTATGTATGTCATAATCTTGGACATGTTGCAGCCAGATGTAGAAGAAGAAGGTTTCAAGACCATCATGCAGAAAGATCATCACATTCAAGG